>JACYXH010000278.1:272500-384729 GCA_026745465.1 Lota lota | reverse complement strand
CCTGCCTATAAGCCTATACAGCTTAAGCCTATACTGCATCATTCAGCTTCCACTTACAATCACAATACTCTGCTGCCCCCAGGTGGTGGCTAAGTTTCACTGACCTGTGTGTCCATACAGGATCTGGCAGCTGTTTGTCAGGAGCTCAAACACCTTGAGCTGACAGCTGTTGGTGGCCACCACGATGTGGCTGTCGTTCTTCCCCAGGAACTTCACGTCCAGAATTTCATCATTGTAGCCCACGAACTGGGGGTAGTTGAGAAAATAACAGATGTAAATATATTAATAAGTACATGCAGAGATGTAGGATGGCACTGCTTAGCCCCTTCCACAACAAGGTACTAATAATCTTTAACTGTTAGAAAATAACAGCATTATTTTGAAACAGACCAAACTAACTAAACTACTTAAAATAAAATATGTTATTTTGCTCAAAAACAAAAAAGCATTTATATCCATTACTGCACAGCAATATTACAATATTTTAAATAGCTAGCCATAGAAATATAACAATGTATCTAATAAAGTGCTGTGTTTTTCTCCCCAACATAATTATCAGTGGACCTTGGCTCCCCCTGCTGGCTACAACAACAACAACAACACACTGATGAAAATCGATGGCGGAGCTTCCCATGTCCTGGCTCTACGGGCAGCAGGGCGTCCTACCTGTTGCTGCGTGCTGAGTGCGGGCAGCTGGTACAGCGTGATGTTGTGCTCCGCCGTGACGGCAGCCACCCGGGCGGAGGCATCCATGGTCAGCAAGTAGGTGAGGCTGCGGGGATCGTCGCCATCGTGGGGCTCGCCGCCCTCCTCGCCGGTGGGGGGCTTGGCCGAGGGCAGCGTCTGGGTGTAGACGCAGCGGGACGTGCCAGCCTCCCAGACCCTCAACACACCTGTCGGGGGTGTGTGGGGGTAAGTAGGTTTAGCGCTTGATCGTGTGTTTGTGGTGCACTCGGTCAGGTTTTGTGAAACTTAAGTATTATAGTATTTTTATTTAGTTCTTTATTTAGTTCTTAGGATTGGTGGTCATGGTATTGAGAACATAAGCCTGACCTTTGCTGCCCGCTGTGATGAAGTGCAGGTCGTTGTTCTGAACGCCAATCTGAGACAAGTCCTGGTCCTCTGGGAGCAAGGCCACGCCCTCCACCGCCTAGTTACACACATCACAGAGATAATGAGCACCCAGCAACAGGCCTGCAAACACTAACTATGCTATAGATAGAATATAAATACACTAACTATGCTATAGATAGAATATAAATATACTCACTATTCTATATACTCACTATACTATAGATGGAATATAAATATACTCACTATACTATAGATAGAATTTAGATTACTCAGTGTACTCGATATACACAGCCCATTTTTGCTTTACTTAGTTTAAATACTTTGTTTTCACCTTTAGTTTGTTGGTTATAGATTTTCCTATGTATATTTACTATGAAATTATTCATGTATGCAGCTCAACCACGTTCAATCATTGTACGAGTTATTGTTATGTGTAATATAGAGTTCTGAGTCTGCAATGGACTATGCAACAAAGCCATTCATTTCATCAGGGACGATAAGGTGCAGCTCATCACAACACGTGGAAGTGATGAAGCTCAGGGGTCAATGGAGGTACATGCCCAAGTCTCACCTCATAGACCGGCACGGTTCTTGTGGCTGTACGCGTCTTCAGATCCCACACTGTACAGATCTTGTCCCTGCCAGAGCTGAAGTAGGAGGGCCAGAAGCAATACAGTACAACACAGATGAAACCATCATGTTGCAGTGGGAACTCTACTGCAATATCGATTGAGTCAGTACCTGTATATTCATGATTATTTGATATCGTCAATATTATTTATTCTAAACAATAAATGACATCGCAGAAAAACACTATCTGAAGAATTCCAGAAGGTTTGCAGCATAACAAACTATTCAACATTTTGTGGCGTTATCTCGAATAGGATTAGTATTAACAGTAAAACAATCATTTATATAAATATAATATAAATATATATAAATAAAAATACAAATGTAGGATAAGAATCCAATGCACTTCCGTGCCATTGAACCTACGACCCATGACAGATAGGGGTAGGGGTACACCCAGTGTTGGCTTACCTGACCATGGTGTCCCTGCTGGGGGTGAAGGCCAGTGAGGTGACGGCGCTGAAGTGGCTCTGGAGCACACAGAGGCACAAGCTGGAGCGCAGGTCCCACAGTCGGATGCTACAGTCCCCGGAGGAGGAGAACAACTGCAGAAGGCTCATGTCTGGGTGGAAGTGAACCAGGCTGCACACATAGAAGACAACACAGGGTTATTGAATGTGTTTGGACTGTTGTCGTTATTGTTGAGTCATTAGGTTATTTTCATCACATGGAAAAAGTTAAACTTGGGCTTGAAGGATTGAATGGAAACCCGAATAATTAACTCAAATATATAGCATTGGTTGCATAGTTATTAGTCAATGTGAAAAATCATTAGGGAAAGCTTTCTGAAAATTTTTAGACAAGCAAATACATAATCATACAATTGTAACAAATATATTATGCATAATAAACGAATGTCCCTAAATCGCAAACCTGAAGAAGAATAAGAAATATTTATGTTATTCAGAAGTTATGTCCAAGGATTGATTTTTTTTAAGTATAGCTACTTACTGAACAACCCCGGATGAGCCCTTGAGGTTGTGAGTGCAGTACTGCTTTATAATGTCCCACAGCTTAATGGTTCCATCACAACCACCTGCAACAGGAAGACCGCAGTGTAGAACACAACACAGTGAATGGTCTGTACAACATTATACTAGCGGTATAACACAACTGGCGTAGCTAACTATAGCTACCTATTGACACCAGGTCTAACACAGCTAATACAACACGTGTAGCCAAGTATTTCAGATTGGCTACATTTACTACTCGTGGCAGTGGTGCCACTAACTTTTTAATTTGGTTGCACCCCTTTTTTGGCCGCTTTTTACATATGTCCTTTGTCACATACCATCCATCTGTGTATTCATTTTAAAAGGTGAACTCACTTGAAATATTGTTAAATGTTTTTATTGCATAGTTTTTTTTTCTTTTTTACTGCCAGTGCCTCGACATTTGCCTCAAGAATCAACTCCAACTCCTAGGAGTCTTGAGCCCTGCTATAGACAACAGGCATAACACACAGGTAACACACAGGTGTAGCTCAACAAGTTCATGTACTCCTTTCATCAGCTGACCTGTGGCAAGGAGAGTGGACGTGGGGTCAAAGGTCATGCTGGCTATAGGTATGGTGTGAATGGCCCTCCAGGAGCGGGTGCACTGTGCCTGCTTCCAGTCCCACTGCTTCAGCAGCAAAGCCCTGCTGGCTGTCACAAGCACCTGCAGCAGCACACAGAGGAACAGGGAGACAGAATGATAATGGTAAATGTGCCTCCATGCATCGCTTTTCGTGCAGAACTGCAATACAAAGTGCTCAAAAAGGGAGACAACCCAACAGGAAATAAAAAAAAGTTTAACATAAACACGTGTGAATACATTGCTTAATTATCATAATGGTGAAAGTTGGCATGTGTGTGTGTATTTACCTCATCATCAAAGCTCAGCGCAAATGAGGTGATGTCCTCTTGATCATCCTACGACACAATTATAGGAAAATATAAATAATGCAATACACTCCAAAGAGATGAGTGTATATTATGTTTAAATGCACATAATCTTTATTAACCTGTTCGATGCTGTGCACAATCTTCCCTGTGCTTATTTCCAAAATATTGACACGGGATCCACAAGTGCAAAAGATGAACTTCTCATCTTTGCTAATCTGAAAAGAGGTCCGAAACATCAACAACGATATGCTCATATTTTCCTGTAATCACTGTTCATAATGTACGTTTTAGTGTTAAAGAATATGATGGACTAACCTGGACCTTTCCACCTTTATAAAACGGTTCAATTTTATTGGAAGCGGCATAGCTGCGTGAGAAAAGTAGCCTTAATTAGTTTATTTTATTTAAATGACAGCACACTTGGTTAGCCCATAGCAAGCTAGCGAGTTATTCTGTTTACACGTGCAAATCATCAAACTTACTTTGTTTTGAAGTGAAGGTTGGTGTTTGCCATTTTACTCAGTCGACTTGCTAATAAACGCGTTATGCGTAATGAAGATAATATTTTATCCGTTATATAGGCAACAAAATTTCACAAATCAACAAATCCCACATGTCGGGAAGTGAGAGTCGCAGACTTTGTACGTCATCATACCTCGTAGCGCGCACAACGCTGTGATTGGCTTAATGGTTTCTATCCCAACTTGTCAGTCAGTAATTTTTTTAATCAATAATACAGTAGCACATGACTTATTATACGTCATTAGGAATTCACACTTGAAATACAATACAATTCACGATTTCTCACCGTGAGTAACTTATAATGAACTGTCCTCTCTAAATTATTACGTGCCTGTTTTGTTTTAACGTTGAAAATGTCTATTCAGAGCAATGGATGTCGCTAGAGAAGTGGTTCGCCGTGACAAAAAACTGTCATTTCCCAACATGATTGGCGTTCACCATGCTAGAACAAGACAGAAGGCCCACGCCTCACATGGAAAACAATTATCTCCTCCGTGGTTTAGATATATTGGTAGATATGCATATGTTAACGCGCATGTTCCCGGACTTCATGCGTTGTGAAGAAGGTTCATGTATGTGTTCTATTGATAATGTGGGTGTGAAGCTTGTGTTACATGACTGCGAGCGATATGGAGTAGCGCTATACAGGAATGGAAACAGGGTGATCAGAAGTGAAGGTTGTTATGGTGAGTTTTGGCTTCATTTAAAAAAAGTTATTTAGGATTCGAATGACATTGGTAGATACAACGATATGTTCGCTCGTCAGCTGAGAGTAACATGTGAATGTTTATATTATTGTTTGAGCGCTGATAGTTTATTTTGTGAAATGTGTAGGCATCTTTTGTCTTTTTTGACTTTTGTCTCAAAAATAATTCCAGCAACTTATGGTTAGTTACATTTTCAATTTCCATTCATGATTTGTCCGCAGCTAATTACTTCCAAATTTGGAAAAACATACATCTCGGAAATATGTTATGTACGTTATGTAGGTGTTAATAAATAGACGTTACTTTTTTTATTACATTATCTGATCACGTAGCTTTGGTTTCCAGAAGGGCAATTGTAGTTAGTCCCATTTGCCTTTACAATGACACGCCGACAGGTGATAGGTTACAGGTTAGGGGCATTTGTGTATCATAGTAGTAGTAGTAGTAGTAGTGGTAGTTGTTGTTGTAGTTTCCATAAACCGACAGCGATTAAAACCAAACCTTGAATAACAACACACTAATAAAAAATAAGAAATCATAGAAATCATAAGGTATTTAATATAAATGTTTTGAAATGTATGTCTTATAACATATTACATTAAAAATGAAACTGTTCTGCATAACTATACACAATTGAACACAGTAAGAAGCCAGCAACTCTGAATAAATGCGTGTGCGTCATTGTGATTGGTCACCACATGTCTCCAGGCGGATTCAGAGGCATCACCGCAGAGCGGGGGCTACGATGTGGAGCTGTTCGTGGACACGCCGGACTACGACCTCATCTGCACCATCTGCCAGGGGGTCCTACGGTGCCCCGTGAGGGCCACGTGCCATCACATCTTCTGCAAGAGATGCATTCTGCAATGGCTGAAGAGGTACAGACCTCACCGAACATTGGGGATTATAACGTCATTCACATTACACACTTTTTGGGGCAGGGATAGTGCAGTGGTTGGGGTGTTTGAATCTCAGCCAAAAGTTTCTGGGTTCCAACCCGAATGTCCGTCGCAGTTGTTCACATGCCTACCTGCTGTAGGCCTCCCTGACAAGAGGCCTTAACCTTACAATGCTCATTAATGACGTAAATTGCCTTTGGATCAAAGTGTCGGCTAAATTACTAAACAGTAGTAGGAACAAGTTGCAGAACAGTATTGACTGAACGTGATTCCTCTGCAGGCAGGAGACATGCCCGTGCTGCAGAAAGGCTGTCAACCAGAGCGTCATCTTTGTCATGTTCAAGCTCAGCAGGTCGATTGGCCGCATGAAGATTAAGGTAGGAATACACAAAGGAGGAACAACAACTATATTACTATCTTCTGATAATGTCGATTTTCAATACTCCAAATAAATTGTATTTACATAGAGACACCATGAGATTATGAGCCAGTCTTGTCACAGGAAATTTGTTTATACCTTTTTCTTTAACATTTCTGTTGAATACTTTTTTGCATTATATAGTAAATTGAATGAACACGTCGAAATCTATCTCATGTTAGCTGTATGAATGGCCATGCTTTCACCAAACATATACTCAATGCTTCTCTAGCATTGAGTAGTCCATGTAGTCCATGTCTAGACAGACGTTGAGTTTCCCTCAACACATTCTGTGCTTGGTCCCCCTGCAGTGTAGGAACGAGATCCGCGGCTGCTCAGCGACGTTCCCCCTAGCAGAGCAGTACTGCCACAGCATGAGGTGCGCCTACGAGCTCATCCCCTGCCCGTACCAGGGCTGCCGCGCCCAGCTCCTCCGCCGCGACCTGGACACGCATGCCCGCCACTGCGAACACTGGCGGCAGCCCTGCCACATGGGCTGCGGCGTCGTGCTGTCCCACCGCACGCAGGCCCAGCACAACTGCTACCGGCAGCTGAGGCAGGAGTACGCTGTGAGGCAGAGGAACCACCGGGCCATCGCCGCGGCGCTGCAGCGGAAGATGCGGCGCATGCAGAGCACCATGGCCCACATGAAGAGGCAGATTGGCCTGATCTGCGAGAGCCTGGAGGTCATGGACGACCTGCAGGAAGAGGAGGTGGAGGAGGAGGAGGTGGAGGAGGTGGAGGCGGAAGAGGAGGCAGAGGAGGACCAGGGGGAGACCAGCGGCGGCGCCAGTGCCAGTGGCTCATGATTAGGAGGATGGTTCCTCCTTGGGTTTTGTGTGTGTGTGTGCGTGTGTGTGTGAGAGAGAGTGAGTGAATAAGCTACATGTTTGATAATGTAAAGAAAATTATTAAAACAATTCTGTGGTTTACGGAATCTTTAGATAGTCTTTCCTGAACAGCCCATTGTTAATGGCTCGGTTTCATTACATGCATAATCCGCAAGGTACACTGCATGCCCATTCTAAGATGGTAAAATACATGGGTATCCTTCCTATCATGTATTGCATTCAACATCTTGCTTCTTCACATTTTAAAATCAGAGTTTAATATCTTGACTGGGGAAAATCATGGGTCCTGCTTTGTGTCTATGTCAATGAGAAGGGAGTTCGTTTTTTATTTGGTTCAAACAGGTAGTGGGGCATTTGGTAGGTATCTTGTATGTTTTTTTTTACCCAACACATGTTGATAGCTGATTTATTTGGTGTGCACGTGCAACCAACACCTGGTCATGCTATATTCAATTTTTCCAATGCCACCTCAGGGGACCTATAGAACTAGTTTCAGTATTGACCGTTTTATTTTTACACAGTGCAGCTTCAAAGGTGTGTTTTTTTTAAATAGATATGGTGGATAAGGATGAATTCCAATGTTTATACGTTTTTTTAAATATAAAATAATTATACATCATAATGTCCTGTCTGTTATTTATCTATATAAAAACAATTATTTATCAGTCTTTGTTACGGAAGCGTAATGCATTCACTTAAGAAAATTAATTCTGCTCTTGTTTTTCTGAATAATATCTGAATTCTGAGAAAAGTTTTAATTGGGGAAATAATGTATGCTCTGTTTTTCTGAATAAACGAGTTTATTATCTGAGAATTCAGAGAAAGGTTTTCATGAAAATAAATCTGCTCTTGTTTTTCTGAAATAATGAGATAACTCAAAATCTCAAGAGAAGAATTCATTGAGAGCTCGAGCAAACAAGTCTCTCCTGTTGAGTTTAATCCAGTTTTATTTTGGTTTATGTTTGAGACGTTGGGAGAAAGGACGTGTCCATCAGTAATATGGATGGTATTGTTATTAGATTGAGGTAACTCATGAATTCAGATAAATAGGGCAGATTTACTTTTTTTACATAAAAACTTTTCTCAGAAGTCTGAGATAATTATGTCGTTAATTCAGAAAAACAAGACCAGAATTTATTTTCTCAAGTGAATGCACTTCAATACTATGTTGTAGTTCTTGATTTTATTAATTTGTATCGATATGAAGATTACATTGAATGTTGGTTATATTTTCCATCCCAATTGTCTTTGTTGTTACCAGCAGAGGCGCCAATAAACACTTCACTAAACTATCGCGAGAACAACTCAAATAAATACAGAGCGGAACTCTCGTAAGTTCTTCTTCCTGTTATACAGATCACGTAAGTGTAACGCACATTGAATGCCTTCTAAAATCTACAATAATCTCATTCATCTTAGTGCCAAATATAGTGATTTACTTATAAAACGTGCACTGAAATGTTTAATATTATATGTATTGATACATTTACTTACCGGGCTATGAAAAAATATTTATCTGTTAAATACTGTTGTGGTGGCAATGCGGATTGCTTTCTAGCGGACGTTTCAGGTGAATAATTGGATACTAATTTTTAATCCGATGTCCCTCAAACAGCAAATGGCGGACGACGCCGGTGGTAGAGGAGGTTTTCGCGGAGGTTTTGGTGGAGGAGACCGTGGCCGCGGTCGCGGCCGTGGTCGTGGTAGAGGCCGCGGCAGGGGCCGTGGCGCTAGAGGCGGAAAGTCCGAGGACAAGGAGGTAAGCCCTGCTTTTTAACGCGCATGTTGGGATAATACTAACTTGGCCAACAGTTGATTTGCGGTCTTCTATTGATGCCAGTACTTAAAACCAAGACTGAGACATCTCGTTGATTTGAGTTGTTCATTTGTTTCAGTGGGTGCCCGTCACCAAGCTGGGTCGTCTTGTCAAGGACTTGAAGATCAAGTCCCTTGAGGAGATCTATCTCTACTCCCTGCCTATCAAGGTAATTTGAGCTCTCTAAATCGTCATTTTATTGATCTAAACTAAGACAATGTTTAGGATAATGCTATGAATTGGAACGATTTTCCGCTGGTTAGGCCAGGTGATTGCCGACCTGGGTAAATAATGAGGAACTTCGTGTTTCAGGAGTCTGAGATCATCGACTTCTTCTTGGGGTCTGCGCTGAAGGACGAGGTGCTCAAGATCATGCCTGTCCAGAAGCAGACCAGGGCTGGTCAGCGTACAAGGTTCAAGGCGTTCGTTGCCATCGGTGACTACAATGGCCATGTGGGTCTGGGCGTGAAGTGCTCAAAGGAGGTGGCCACCGCCATCCGTGGTGCCATCATCCTGGCCAAGCTGTCCATCGTGCCCGTCAGGAGAGGTTACTGGGGTAACAAGATCGGCAAGCCCCACACCGTGCCCTGCAAGGTGACCGGTCGCTGTGGCTCCGTCTTGGTGCGTCTGATCCCGGCGCCCCGCGGTACCGGCATTGTGTCGGCACCAGTGCCCAAGAAGCTGCTGATGATGGCTGGTATCGACGATTGCTACACCTCTGCCAGAGGCTGCACTGCCACCCTTGGCAACTTCGGTAAGGCTCCCGATCTGTTGTGGGTTAGAGGTTGCACGTACACTGGTGTATTTGATTCTCCTTGCTCTGCCCAGCTTCGCCTTTGCTGTGACGAATCTGTCTTAAAACGGAGAGAGAGTAACGGGCATTATTAGTGCACGGCAGAAGGACCTCTCAATGGTGTCTTCTGTTCCCCTGTTGTGTGCTCTACATTTAGTTTGGCTAAACTAAAGTGTGGCCAAACCTCACTTTTCCAAAGGCTGTTCTAATAATTTTTGCATTTGATGTTTCCAGCCAAGGCTACCTTTGACGCCATCTCCAAGACTTACAGCTACCTGACCCCTGATCTCTGGAAGGAGACTGTCTTCACAAAGTCACCCTACCAGGTCCGTACCCTACCCAGATAGTTTGTCATCTATTTACGTTAACTGTGCTGGTGGTGCAGAAGATGCTAATAGTGTCGTATGTTTGCAGGAGTTCACTGACCATCTGGCCAAGACTCACACCAGGGTTGCCGTGCAGAGGAACCAGGCACCTGTACCACCCTCCACCTCCTAAGTGCTTTTGTACAGTGGCTTTGTTAAATAAATCTTGAACACCACTCAAAAGCATATGGTCTGTGATGTGTTATTGGGATTAGTTAAATGGGGTGCTACTCGAAGTACTTCAGAAAATGAAATTGGTAACCTTTGCATTTGAATGAACAAATACTACAGCTTGCTAAATTCTAGTTAACATTATTCTACCGCTAAAGCAAGAGTGAGTTGGGGTAAAAATCTGTTTCCACTCGTCTGGAAGCCACTAGTTGAGTTAATCGAGGGAACAGTTTTTGTATAATTAACTGCATATGCTACTGGCAATTTAGCACTGAACTTCGACATTTCCCTGTTAAGTACGCCAAGCTACTGCATATTGTCCTTACAATATACAGAATTTTGTTAAGGCTACATATGAGGTGAGGCTCAAATGGACTCACCTAGAATTAGGGAGACAGCGAATGGCCTAATATCACTTGAGATATTGCCATGTAACACTGGTGCATCTTTAAAGAGCACTGATGTAGTGTGCCACAATGAGTGCTCTACTTACGAACCGCTTGTAACTGCCACAACTGGGTGGTGCCAACATCAGTCTTTGAATGACAATACCTTATGTTCTATACTTGTGCCAAGCAGTTTTTTCTGGCAAGGCATTTGTAACATTGACCATAATGTTCGATGGTTAAATTCTGTAACAGTACCAGCTTTACTTTGGGACCAGCATATTTGTACTGCAATACTTGTTTTTACATTAAGTTACAAAACCGATTGAGGGAAATTGGGGCCATACTTGGCAACAATAGGCCTTAATCGTAAGTGTAATATGGATGAACAACACAGGTGTATAGTGATGTCTCGAGTTGTATTCTCAGACATTCATGTAAATTAATGTTAAGTCAGTATCGCCGAATGAGGTAACTGGTGATTGAGCCTATGGCCAACTGATGAATGCCCTTGCATTTGCAGTATTATGAAGTGGTGGCAACACCGTTGGGATCTATGGGAACAAATACTGCTTATCGCCAAATAACTAAAATGAAATCTCAGCTTGCTGCGTTAATGGGCAATGGCATGCCTACAGACCCATAATTAACTTAATGAGCTTCACCCCTACTATCAATCTCTGATGAAAGCCTATTTTGGGGCAGGTTGGGAAGTCTTCCAAAGCTTCCAAACATGATTTCATGGAAAGATGAACAGAGTTGAAACCACGGCTACATAAGGGGATCCCATAAAGTTTATTTTACAATTATCACACGGGTCAAGACTGAATACAGTTATAGGTTTTAAGCTTTCTGAGCCTCCATCATCCTCTCCTTCTGCTTCATTAGACACTTCCTTCCACTGGCGTACGCTCCCAGATCTCCATCTGCAAAATGGCAGAATTACATTAATATATTTAAATATTACGCATAGCTGTAGCTCCAGCAATGACAAAAATAAGAAATAAAAGACATGTACATTTCAGGGGTGGGGCTGATAATGACCAAATATTTTTGGGGGGAATAGTTAATTGCCTGGGGTGTACGACTCCAGCCAAACGTTTTTAGCTGGGTTTACCCGTAGGCATCCACGGGCAAGATACCTGATTGCTTTCTGCTCTTTAATGAAATGCATCCGAATTCACTGCATTAATCGCTTTTCAGAGGTGGTGCTGATAATAGTTATGGCATTTGGTGGACACGTTTATCCAAAGGGTCTTACAATGAAGAACGTAGATCGATTCTTAGCAGTTGTGGCCACAGTAGTACAGTATCAAATAGTCCTTCTACATAACAACTGTTTACTTACAGCGAGACAGGAAGGCCTTCGTGGCATCATCGTACTGCTGCAGCTCCTTTGAACAGTTCTGGTGGTAGCTGTCCCCCTCCCTCTGCGTGCAAGCCCTCATGCGCTCCTGGAGGATACGCACAATCTCCTGGTCCACCTTACTGTGGATAGGAGCAAGCGATAGAAGAGGAGAGAGAGGGAAGAGGAACACAGTGGTGAAAAGGAGACTTAAAATCAAAATATAATGTCCAGAAATATAATATATATCAAAATAAAGTTCAGTTGGATTATTTTACTTTGAGCATTAATGTGGACATGGTGAACATTACTATTCTCAACTGGTACATCCCTACAATGTGTAAAACGAAACACCCCAATAAAGATCTGTCATCAAACACAAGGCGCTAAAATCGAGAACAGGTATATGATTGAACTAGGTCTACTGGCCATTTCATGGGAGCATCCGCAATTGGATTGCCCCATCAGCAGTTGGCGGTACCAAAGGATGAGACGGTGCCACTTACTAGTCTCTCCTCCACTGCATCTCGGCTTCATAGTAGCAGACATAGTCGCCCTCCTCGCACTCAGTCAGATCAGGGACACGGCGAAACCTTTGGTGGTAATAGACCGACTTGTTGCCAGACTGGATGCTATCAATACATTCTGGAGAAGGGAGAGTACCATAGATTATGAGAACATATTTTAAAGAATTTGGTGTATACACGTGTTATAGATGTTACATTTGCATTGTGCTACAAAACATCCAGTCTGCTAACGTCGTTAGCTCAAGTTTAGCACTGCAAGACGCATTCCCAACTAAACATATGTACTTTGCCATAGCCATTTCCAACATCAAACAGGTCGTGATGTAATCGTCCATTGTGTTAAAAGGTGCAATCTCAGAAGCACTGAAAAGCTAGCGAACAACATTAGATAATAAGTCCAAGTTTGACTTAACCAACCTCTAAATTTGGTGACCGGGAGATCCACCGAATAATAGAACAGTTTGGACGCGATCACTGCTGGACTTGGCAGGCTTGTCTGTTTATTATCAGCTGGCGTCCGGCGTGGAGGCGCTGGGTATACATCTTTGTCAAAATCATCAGGCATTGTGCCTTCTTTTAAATAGGAAACAAGACAAATCCTTATATTCGACCTAGTCTTCGGTCCTTAAAACATGACGCATGCGCAGACAGTTGAATATGGCGGCTTAGAGGTCAACACACACGTAAATTATTTTTTTCACAATGATATTATGATAGTGTTATAAATTTTATTCATACAGTCTTACCAGTGATATTTATTTACTGTTTTGTAAATCTGTTTGGACTTTTCTATAAATACAGGTCAAAGGTAAAAGGTCGGGGTTGGAAATATATTTACGTAAATCCAGCAGGTGGTGCTGACGTTTCACAAGATTGCTTGTTGCCGTCGAGTAATTGACAGCATGCAATAATGAAATAAAAATAAAAACAATATTTTTATATGAATACAAATAATTTTGCCTATTCCAACAAATGACATCTTTTTATATGCCTACATAATGCTATTTAAAAATAAATTAAGTTATGTAACGTTAAACAGTCATGAGAAATTACAAATGGGGAGATCTGGTTGTTCAATGTTGATGTTTTTTTCTTATCACAGCTTTTATTTAAAATTGTTACCCCTGTTATTGAGTATTTATTTCTATGTGTGGACCAGTATTTTGTCTACACAGAATGATATCTTGAGAGTGATAGTTCCTATTCACTGGTTCATCCAACCAGATGACCATCAAGACCCACCTCTCTCCCTCTACTCCCCACGTCCCCCCTCCCCAGTGACTCTGGTCTCCACACTTGGCAGGGCTGTCCTTGTTTGAATTGTAATATGGCCTCTCAACCAGACCCAGTCAGCCAATCAAATTAGAGCTCTCACACTGTAACATTTTAAGTCTATTTCTTACTTCAGCACCTGATCTTGTCTCTCTCTTTCGCTCTCTCTCTCCCTTTGGGTCTCTTGTCCGGACGACCCGACATGGTCAGTGCTCTACTCTCGTCTTTTTTACGTTAGTTTGTAATCTAAAAGCTTTTAAAATCTTGGTTTGTGTGTTTCTATGTCTCCTTTATGTGTGTGTGGGTCTGGGATTTATGTTAAAAAGATTTGCTTTAAGAGTTTTAAGTGTAAAATGAATGTCATTTGTCATTGGTGGCTTTGAACAGACCACGTAAGCCCTCAGCTTTAATTTTTTTAATGTTTCTTATCAAATTGTAAAATATTATATACAAACTAGAGGACATAATTGTATGTGCTGCTTCAAAAAGCTTAATGTCTCAAGAGCTGAAGACACATGGCAGAGTATCATGTTGCCGTGGAACAAACCAACACGTGTATGGCTTGTCCTCCATTTTATGACATGTCCCCGGACATTATAGAAAGAAGAGTTTGATTGGGCAAAAGTATATAATAGTTAAGAAAGTCTATATTGGAACAGTGGCACCTGCTGTGACACTGCGCTTTAAAAACAGACTTAAACCATATGCTAAAACTATAGCCACATAGGACTTGTTGAAGATTCATAGTTTAAAAGTCTTCTCTCAAAGTCAATACTACAATCTTGTTTTTACACAGTATAAATCTCTCCATAAAGTGTTTGGTGAATGTTGCGGTTGCTTGGGGTGCAATGGTCATTGTTTACCGTATCCATGGAGACTTGTCATCGTCTCACTCACACACTTATATATGGGGTCACTCCTTCTCTCCAGTCTCACCGTAAATTCCATGCCCCCCGCCACGGGCACATGGGGTTCCTGCCCCACAAGCGGAGCAAGAAGCAACGAGGAAAGGTGCGCACCTGGCCCAAGGACGACCCCAGCAAGCCGGTCCACCTCACCGCTTTCCTGGCCTACAAGGCCGGCATGACCCACACCCTCCGGGAGGTCCACCGCACTGCCCTCAGTAGGTACCGGTGGCTGGGGTAGGCCTACTCCTCGATGTCAAAATCAGGGAAATCTTAATCGATGTCAAAATCAGAGAAATAATAATCAATGTCAAAGTCTGAGAAATCCTCCACTATGTCAAAGTCAAATAAATCATAATCTATGTCAAAATCAGAGAAATTCTCCTCTATTTCAAAGTCAAAGAAATAAGAATCTATGTCAAAGTCAGAGAAATCATATCTCTTTATCAAGTAAAACATCTGCTCTATGTCAGGGCTTCCCAAACCTTTTCATGCTGTGACCCACTTGTGGGGGTTCATTTGGTCCATTGGGACTCACCCTTTTCTGTCTTCAAACATACTAGTTTGTACACTCGGTACCCTGCTGCCACCCACTTACAAGTTGCGACCCACACTTTCAAAAACCACCGCACTATATCCTTTATGTAGTGAGCTAAAAAATAAAATGTGCATTCCTTTCAGAGACATTTTGAACTAAAAAGATGTGTATGTGTGTGTATCATATTGCTGTCCTGTTGGATTTATATTCCAATCCGAAAGACAGTGAATGACCAAATTGAGCTTTACTGTATACAAACAGGCCTCATTGAGTGCATTTTGCTGAACTACTAGCCCATGGTGCTCTTCCCTCCAACAACAGAGCAGTCCAAGCGTGAGGAGGTGGAGGCTGTCACCATCCTGGAGACCCCCCCCATCATGGTGGTGGGCATCGTGGGCTACATCGACACCATCCGCGGACTGCGCAGCTTCAAGACCGTCTTCGCCGAGCATATCAGTGATGAGTGCAAGCGCCGCTTCTACAAAAACTGGTGAGGGGACTATGATTAATGTATAGTCTGATGGGTTGTATTGGATTTAATTCACACCACGGCGCCTTAGCATCCATCTTGGGTCTAAACAGTAGCTGGCCATTTTGGCTCCATCTTGGTTCTAAACGCTGGCGTTTAGAGCCGAGATGGCGCCAAGATGGCCGCTATGTAAATAGGGCCCATTGAGGTTATATAGACACTATACATGACACTATCTGTCTAATCCTATCCTATGTGATGTAGGTACAAGAGCAAAAAGAAGGCCTTTACCAAGTACAGCAAGAAATGGCAAGATGAAAGCGGAAAGAAGCAACTTGAAAAGGATTTTGCATCATTGAAGAGATACTGTTCAGTCATCAGGGTGATCGTCCATTCTCAGGTACCCTTGGCACAGTGTTCACATTTACAAACTACTATGTCCCACTGTCCACTTACCATAACCCCTAGTCTATGATAGGGAGGGTACGCATCCCCCACTCACCTGCCCTCTCTACTTCTCTATCAGCCAAGGCCTATTGGTACAGCCAGGAATTGTTTGACAGCTAAGTGTACCCAACCACATTGCTCTTGGTAACACCATCAGGGAAGATCTTATGTTATCCACCATGATCACATGACCAGGATGTCAGCCAGTCCGCCGTGGCTAATCTCTTGGCTGCCTCTTTTGAAACTAAAATGACTCTGACACACACTGCTGTCTTGTAGCTAGGCAGGAGCCAGACCAGTGTTGCGTTTCAAATGGCAGTTTAAAAATAATCCTCAGGAAGGGGGTGGAAGGCTCACTCAAACTGCTGTCCCATCCAACCCACATGACAGAAATGTTTAGAGATAGAGTTGGACAAGAATTAGGATAGATTTTATTTCATTGTATAATAATTGCCTTATTTCAATTTTTTTTGTGTGGGCATGTGTGTTATGATGGATGATTAAATTAATTTGCATAGGGAACATTTCTTTAGATCTCCTTGAAAATAGATTGGGGGGAATGATCAGGGTAAGGGTTAGGGTTAGTTATTATAGGTTAATATCCTGTGACGAGATTGTCAAGTCAACCTGGTAAATAGTCCATCCCTAACTCTGTTGGGCATTCACCTCCATTCATACAATCAAATTTCTGTTTAATTTAAAGTGTCTCTCTATCTCTGTCTCCTCTTCAAACCTTTTCCTTCTGACTCCATTCTCTTTCTCTACCTCTCTACATGCCCTCCTCTCCATCTCTCCATACCTCCATATCGCCCCTCCTCTCTCAACCTCCACCACCCCTCCTCTCTCTCTACCTCCACCACCCACTATCTCACCATACCTCCATCCATCCCCTCCTCTCTTTCTCTCTTTACCTCTCCATACCTCGATTTACCCCCCTTCTCTCAATCTCTGTACCTCCATCCACCCTGTCCCTCGCTCTCTCTCTTTCTCTCTCTCTCTCCTCTTCCCTACTCCTTTCAGATGCGTCTGCTGCCCTTCAGGCAGAAGAAGGCCCACATGATGGAGGTGCAGCTGAACGGAGGCAGCGTCGCGGCCAAGGTGGACTGGGCCAGGGAACACTTTGAGCAGGCGGTGCCCGTCTCTGCTGTCTTCTGCCAGGACGAGATGATAGACGTTATCGGCGTCACCAAAGGCCACGGGTTCAAGGGTACGGCCGGCCAGCTTGTTTGTATACCAAGTCTGAGAGAGAGTGCACATATAGTGCCGAGTGTAGTATGCACTCGTTCACACACTCACATGCAAGCTCACACGTGTGCACGCACACACACACACACACACACACATACACACACACAAGCACACACAAAGACACACACATGCTTTCACACATGCTCACACACACACACACACACACACACACACACACACACACACACACACAAACCCTCTCCAACTGTCTGGTTCTCTGGTTGACCCCCAGGTGTGACAAGCCGCTGGCACGTCAAGAAGCTGCCCAGGAAAACCCACAAGGGCCTGAGGAAGGTGGCCTGCATCGGGGCCTGGCACCCGGCCCGCGTCAGCTACACCATCGCCCGCGCTGGACAGAAGGGCTACCACCACCGCACAGAGTTAAACAAAAAGGTGCATTTTTTCATACAAATCAAATGGACGATTCTGGCTGGTTGTATTGGGGATGTGTAGCTAGTGGATATTTGGACTTCATGGTTTCCTGTCAATATTTTCTGAAAACAACTATTCTGCCCCCCATTTTATCATTTCATGTTTAACCATTTAGGTTGTATTTAAATGTATATGCACTGCAAAGGTCCAGAGGTCCCCATTCTTCTGTGTGTGTGCAGATCTACCGCATGGGTCAGGGGCACCATGTCCAGGAGGGGAAGGTGGTCCATAACAACGCTTCCACCAGCTACGACGCCAGCCAGAAGTCCATCACCCCACTGGTACAGCCTACCAGGAAAAACACTCCAGAAGGAGCTTTACAAAACAGGATAAATTCAACCATATCAAAAATATATATTTTATTTATTAATATAGATATTGTTTTGTCTTTAATTTTGTTTCTATTTTAACTATTGTTACTGTCCTGCTGTGACAAATTATCTATCTGGGAGTATAAAGTACTATCTTATCTTACCTTAAAACTCATCTGTAATGATAATCAATTATCATTACAGATGAATCTATACTATCTATCTATTAAGCTGGTTTTGGTGATTTATTGATTGTTTGCTTTCTTAGGGCGGTTTCGTTCGCTATGGTGAGGTGAAGAATGACTTCCTCATGCTGAAGGGCTGTGTGGTGGGACCCAAGAAGAGAGTCCTCACTCTCAGAAAGGTATACGCCTCTGCTTCACCACCCCTCTTCAGTTAGGAAGTAGATAGAGAAGCATGGATCAGTGGTTCCCAAGCCTATTTCAAAGTACTGTACTAAGTACGATTCCAAGCCTGTCTGAAGACATATTACCATAGTTTTTGAGTTGCACCTAACTTTGCTGAACTTAACATATGCATTTACACACACAAAAATGCCATGATTATCATATTTCTGTATGCTTAAAGTCCTCCTGCCTAACCTCTCTACCTAGCTACAGGTCTGATTGTTGTCTCATGTGCTGTTGTTTCTCCTTATAGTCGTTGCTGGTGCACACGTCTCGCAAGTCCCTGGAGACCATCGAGCTGAAGTTTATCGACACCACGTCAAAGTTCGGTCACGGCTGCTTCCAGACCGCACAGGAGAAGAGGGCATTCATGGTGGGTTGCCCATTGTTGTTGTTGTTTTGTGTGTGTGTGTGTGTCCATGAACGTAATGAGGTGAAGATGGTGACGAAGTCTTTAGTGTTTGCAGTTTTTGCAAATACTTCTGCCATTACTACACAATGCTGGGGATCTGTCTGCATGTCTGTATATGGGTTTTGCTCTTCATTATTCTTAAAACGAGATAATCTGCGATCGTGAGCCGTTCCAACCTTTGCTTGACTTCCTGTTTACCTGTGTGATGTTCAGGGTCCGCTGAAGAAGGATCTGAAGGCATCAGAGGTCACGGCAGAAAAGTCCTAAAGGAGGCCAGGCTCCCAGACCCAAACCCAATAAATACAGTGTTTTACCTGTTGAACATTCTGGTCACTGTAAATGAGTTGTGCAGCCATACACAGACGAGCATTAATGTGTCAATGGTATTAAATGATTTTGTAGAGTGAAAATTCTATGATGTTCAGGTGTTCTATTGAATGACAATCAATGTCTCATGAAAGAATGCATCGTTCTTTATTCTTCTGTAATACAGCAGGGCAGGACAGGGCATTGGTGCTGTCCATAGAAATGACATGCATCAAGCCAAGTGTTATTACATTCAAGCAAACAGAGCATACACTTTCCATTATCAGTGAGGTCATCCAGAGCACCCTGTTCCCATGGTTAAACTCCCATATACGATTAAGACACACAATCTTAAAAAAAAATACATTAAAAACAAAGTATGGTTTAAAGAGTATCACAGCCCTCTCAGTACTCTAGAGATGTGGTTTGGGTCATGCATGTTCGACACTACTGTTCTCGGCCATTAGGGGGCACTACAACACCGAACAATACTCGTGTGTCACTCACAGTTGAACGGGCTACACATAGTGTGCCAGCTGTCTGTCCACCTGTTGAATTGTCCAACCGTCCATCTGTCCGTATTGACTTGGAGAAAGGACTACAGATGCTCCATCAGTCCTTTGCAATGAATGCCTAGATTCAAATCAAATTCTGGAATCCATGTTAGCTCATGAATAGATCCTTGTGTCGCCCAGTTGATCCCAGTGGGCGTTGCTACTCAGACATGTACTCCTGGGAGTCCACCGAGGACTGGCGGGATGAGGAGTGCTGAGCAGGGGAGGGGTGGCAAGGAGGGGGGTTGTCCACGCCAGGGGTCATCAGGGGCAGGTAGAGGTCGTCCATGTTGGGCATCACAAAAACCTTCTGTACAGGATGGAAAGCACGGGAATGATGCAATGAGCGTTTAGAGTGCAAAAAAAAAATAGATTTATATTTCTACATTATAGAACGGTTCAATATACAAGAGTGCATATATTTTATTTTAGAACAGAGAATAGTGGGTCAGGATCGTCTCTAGGGGTTCTGGGTTACAGCCCCAATGTATGCAGCCTACTGAAGTCTACCTCTACGCATCCTTGAGCAAAATATCTAACCTACCTGCCCCATCACAACATTTGATATAATCATTTTTTAATAATTAACTGTCACTTTAGACTAAAAATGATACTTTACAGATATATTTTACCATCAAGCTATTGCGTAACACTACGTGAAAGAGTGAGGGGACAGAAGGACACACAGACAAATGGAGAACCAGGCCCGCTGATAATCTTACCTGGAACTCACACTGCAGTTTCTTCTCGATCCACTCAGTGACGTGGGTGAAGGTGACCTCCCGTTCCCCCAGCATCGGACGCACATGCAAGTCCAGCCTGGGAGGGCCCCGGAAACTGTACCTGGGAGAGAGAGAGAGAGAGAGAGAGAGAGAGAGAGAGAGAGAGAGAGAGAGAGAGAGAGAGAGAGAGAGAGAGAGAGCGAGAGAGAGAGAGAGAGAGAGAGAGAGAGAGAGAGAGAGCGAGAGAGAGAGAGAGCGAGCATAAAAAGGACACAAACAAAACAAAGATGATTACAGAATTAAAAAGCGTTCTAATAAGTAATTGCTACTTATATTTTAGGAGTAACGAAACCAACTGTAGCTGAACCATAGAGACAGAATGAAACTAAACAAAAAAAATTAATTGGTAAACACAATGTTTCAATGACTGGAACAGTTTCGAGCCAATCAGACGAAGTTCCTCCGAAAAGGCACTTCAACGTCATAAAAAAGAACAGGACTAGAGTCCTGAGCAGAGTAGAACATTCTTGTTGGCAGAGACTGACAAAAACATGTGATTTCCCACGTTTTCTCAAAATGGCATATTACTATGTTAAAGATCATAGAAGACATGCTTAGACATTAACAAAATAGAAATAAAACACGGATTTGGGTTCACTGGCACTTAAAGAAGTAGATTATATTATAGCCTACCATATTCTGTCAGTTGGGGGTGGAGGGATGTTGATGGCCAGGGTCCCGGAGAGTTCTAGAACCTCCACGCTGAGCATCAGAGGCATGTTGGACACCTCTGCGATTTTCTTCTTGATGTACTCGTTCTCCGTGGCCTTCTGGAAGTACTTGGACTTAGCTATTTTATCAACAAATCTCAGGATCTTCCTCCCCGTGCTGCCCCCAGCGTGCCTATGGGTGAGGAGTTTCACAAATGTATTCAAACATGACTTAAAAAATGACCCAAATGATCTATGAATGACCTATGTAAATTAAATAAATTTAATGTATTAACTCAAATGTTATCTAAATGGAATAAAAAATTGTAACAGTGAATGAATTAATTGTCATTATTAATTATGTATGAACGCTTTTTTTTTAATAATTTCATGACTGAGTCACTGAAATGTATTCTCCACACACTTTCAATGTGACATTTCAGCATATCATTTTTACCCATCAGCCCCCACTGAAGCAGCTCCTTTATCTCCAGGCGAGCCCTGGGGCTCAGCCGGTGGCAGGTCCTCTTCGTCAGAGGACCCGGCGCTGGATGATTCTTCATCACTATCAGCCAGGACACACAGCCTGGGCTTAGAGCTGCAATACACACACACGAACGCACGCATGCAAAAAGGGATACACCCCAGCACTCACTCACTCACACACACACACACACACACACACACACACACACACACACACACACACACACACACAAACACACACACACACACACACACACAGCAACTCACATTTGGAATCGTAAAAGTAATTCCGGGGCAGGATAGTGCTATTAATTTTACTATAGTGTAATTGACTCCCAGCTGATAGGTATTGGGTTTTGATCACCTATGTCCTGGGCAAGTTGCCTAACCAATACCTTCCCCAATAACCTGTAGGCCGATCTGAATTCACTGTAAGTAACTAAAAGTGTCCTCTAAACTGCTAAAAAGTCAATAGTAATCCATCTCCAGAAAGCCCCTCCTTGTCTTTCCATGTACTGTCCTAAAACTCTTGTCTGTGTGGCTCTGGTCCACTTTTACTGATTCTCAAGGAGGCTCGTGGACATACATCTCCCTATAGGCACAAAGCCAGGCTATGGAGTATGCGTGGGCACCAGACCAGAGCGGACTACAGTCTACAGTCCGAATTGGGCATTACCCTTCCTGGCAGGTCTCTGGGACGTGGTTGGTCTCGGCCCAGCCCTCCTTGCCCAGCTTACAGAGGTTCATCTTGGTCTCTAGGGTCATCTGAAGGCCACCCATGTACGCCACGTCCAGCTCCAGCCACAGACCTGGCCCATTGGCGATCATTGTCGGGTCGGAGGAGAGAAGACAAAGAGAAAGAGAATCAATGGCTTTAAAGCTACAAAAACGTCTCATGTATTGTTAGCATATCCAGGCAAGTTAGCCGTCGTAAGCTGCTCTGGTTAAGATCAAACTGTATAACAACGTAAAATGTAAAGTGAAAATGTATAATTATAAAGTAAAAAGTAAAATTATAAGTTGGCATGTTGAAATGTTTGCCTTCATGCTGGAATGTTAGACTGTATGTTAATATGTTAGCCTGCATGTTGAAATTCTAGCCTGCATGAAACGAAAATTATAGTGTGTTATGCTAGTGGGTGGCTAGCTAGCCACTAGACCATTAGTGGTGAGTAATGAGCTCAGGAGAGTTACTGTGGGTTTAGCTAAATCGAGGCTAAGAGGATGACTAATCCCCCGAGAGGGAAACAATGGACAGGGCTCAACATGACAGGTCGGTCAACAAAACACAGATGACGATGGCCTGGTCTGACCACAGGAAGTGAAGATTATGTGTGTTTGCTTGTCTGTTTGTGCCTGTGTATTGTGTGCACATGTACATTAGTGTGTGTATGTGTTTGTGCATTTTCATGTTTGTTCATGTGTGACAAAATACACTTACAGGCAAAAACACTAATGCTAAATATAGAATCATAAACTAATCCTATTTTGGCTATTAGCCAGCATGCAAAATCACAGACACACACACACACACACACACACCACACACCCACACACCCACACACACACACACACACACACACACACACACACACACACACACACACACACACACACACACCTCTTTGGTCCAGGGAAGGCTTAGAGGTGCTGAGGACCTCAGGGAGACACGTGCCCATGTCGAGATCAGCCAGAGTCAGCTCGTTCATGAAGTACGGCAACTACACACACAACACCGGTGAGGGAGGACACACTTTTTATTCATTATAACTTAAAATATTGGATGCATCAATATCAGTATGTATCTAAATAAAATGCACAGAAAAATGCACGGAAATCTTCACAACACAAATTAATTATCCTGACAAATGTGCAAGTAAGTAAGAAAAGCATATGGTGAACTGGCAGGTGTGTTATTGTGTGTGTGTGTGTGTGTGTGTGTGTGTGTGTGTGTGTGTGTGTGTGTGTGTGTGTGTGTGTGCAACCAAGTGTGTAAAGAGAGAAGACAAAAAAGTGAGAGAACGTGCGAGGAGTAAAAGAAAAGGAGAGATTGAAAGAGACACTGTCTCAGTGAGGAGCGCAAGAGAGAGAGCGAGAGCGAGAGAAGAGAGAGAGAGAGAGAGAGAGAGAGAGAGAGAGAGAGAGAGAGAGAGAGAGAGAGAGAGAGAGAGAGAGAGAGAGAGAGAAAGAAAGAGAGAGAGAGAAAGAAAGAGAGAGAGAGAGAGAGAGAGAGAGAGACCGACAGACACCTTAGTAATGTGATGCCGTGGTGCAGAAAACCCCAGACCCTCCACCACTACCACCACCACCTCCTCCCTATCCCATCAGCACCCCCCTTCTATCACTCAGAGACACAAAATGTGCACACGCAGACTCGTATGCATGTACACACGCAGGACCTGACAGGCCTGGTGTCAAACCACCTGACCTCCCTTAATGGATTTGCTGCTCAGAACACAGAAGACCACACCATTCAGTGGGATGTTTATCCATATACCACATGCATAGTGTTTGTAATGTGATATGAAATATATCCCTTTAGCCTATGATAGCATTTATATATTTTTTCTTGTCATACATCCCTCCCAACTTGCCACCATCCATTCATCAACCTACCTCTCCATCCACATGTCAATCAATCTATCCATCCACAAATCCACCCATACACTCCCTCCCTCCCTCCCTCCCCTCCCTCCCTCCCTCCCTCCCTCCCTCCCTCCCTCCCTCCCTCCCTCCTTCCATCCCTCCACCCTCCCTCCCTCCTTCCATCCTTCCACCCTCTATCCCTCCATCCATCTCTCCACCCTCAATCCCTCCATCCATCCCTCCCTCTTTGCCTCCCTCCCTCCTACCATCCCTCCTCCCCTTCATCCCTCCCTCCCTCCCTCCCTCCCTCCCTCCCTCCCTCCCTCCCTCCCTCCCTCCCTCCCTCCATCCATTCATCCCTCCATCCATTCATCACCCTAACTCACCCTGATCTTGGACAGCTTCTTCTGGATCTTGTGGGCTACTTTGTCAGACCAGTACTTCTCACGCAGGAAGTCCCAGAAGATCCGGCCCACCAGGGAGTTGACCCAGGCGGGATGAACCTCGGCGAAGGACCCCCCTGGACCCGACTCAACCCCAGCCTCGACTTCGGCTGCCCCCTCACAGTTGCACTCCTCAGCAGAGAACTGGACGGGCAAAAGGAAGGGACAGCTAAGGACAGCATGAAGCCAGACTGGAGCCAACAAAGATCCTTGTCTTTGGTTTCCATTCATTGATTGCAAATATATATTAGAGGCCAATTATAACACTTTTATCCAAAGTGTCTTACAATACCATGAATACATGTTTAGTATGGACGACCCCAGTGTCTAGCTCAAATGGTAGACTGGAGGGTTCCAGTCTAACCCTGGCAGTTACTGTAATGCAGTTGAGCTCGACAGGATCATACAAAACAAGGGAAATGCAGGTCATAATACAAATTCCCTTTATCAAATACCGTTTATCACAGTTACGTTCTCAAAGGGGTAAGAATCTATGCCCATGCCAGAATGTAATCACATATCTAAACATTAGGAATGATTTCAGTCAGCAGAGTTTGTCGTGCCAGCATCCTAGGCCAGGAAAACAATCAGCACAATGCAACTAAGCTGTCATTGATGGGTTCATTGATCGGGTCAGATCAATGACAGTTGCGTAATAAAGTATGACATCAGCCGTGCTAAAAGGCTCAGTGCTTTTGAGAGAACGTCTAAGATGTACTTTGATACCCCTCATAGCCAGGAATTCACTTTGGCATCATTGATTTACTTCAATATGTACCCTGGGACATATTTTTTAATCAGCAATTAAATGTGCATAATGTTATGTCAGTTGTTGCATTTCTTAACAAACGGTTTACTTACCCTCTTGCTTGTCGTGGGGCTTCCATGGTCGCTAGGGCAGGGGCTAGGGGCGGGACTTCCACCATCGGGGCCAATAAGATGACTCATGTACGTGGTGTAATCCAATAGGACCTTTGCTTTTGGAGCCCCTGGCAACTCCTCTGTTCCTTCTTTAACAGTATCCCCACCGACAAGGTTTTCTGGTTGATGGAGAAAAGACAACCATGACAGGGAAAAACAGTAACAGAGAATGAATAATGGTTAAATATTGTCTAGAAGAGGAAAATTTTTGACTACATAGTCATTATCATATTAGACCTACTCCCAGTCTGTAGTGTGGTGGAGGTTAAATTCACCAAACCCAGTTCTTTCATTCTTATTTAATTTGGGTAATTGGTCATTAATCTTGTGGCTGTATCGGCCATTTAGATTGCACACTCCTACAGTTTTCTGTATAACCCGACTTCTAAAGTTGGCTTCTTCTGCTGGCCTGAGTTTGTGCATACTCATCTTTCCACCATCGTAAACCCACCTCCATCTCACCGGCAGCATCACATCAACGTACCCGCCTTAGACTCCTCCCTGCTGGGACTGCCGTCGAGCCGGGAGTCCCTGGAGGCGGAGAGGAAGTGCTGGAACCACTCCTCCTTCTCCCGGCCCGTCCGCCCAAACAGGTAGAGGGAGTCGTGGGGGTGAGGCTCCGGGAAGGCCTGCCTCTCTGTCACCCGCTCCTCATCCTCCGATCCCGGGAGGAGGATCTCCTCCTCCTCCACCTGTACACCCTCGGCCAGGACCAGACATATGGGGTACTTCCTGTTCCACACTCGCTTCCGGGCCAGCACCGAGGGCAGCAGAGACACCTTGGTTAGATAGAGAGGATGAGGAGTGATGATGAACGCTCTTACTGTGTTGATGAAGAAAACTCTTCTTGACTCTTTCACACATCACCCCAGACAACACTGAGATGTTCAAGGTTCAGATGTATTTGTCGCATAAGAGAACCACGAGTAGAAGTCATTAATGGATGGCCATGAAATGCTTAGATTCCAGGCAACCTCAACCATGCAAACAAGAAGCATATAACAGCCAACACAGGTAAAATGAGAGATAAAAAGTAATCAGTAACACTATAATAAATAAGAATTAGTGCAAACTGCTGTGTGTATTTTTAATGGAAGCCCCTGTAGAGTTGTGATGTACTGTATATGTGGGCCAGAGGCCAGATGAACATCAGCATGACTGACATCGCTTTAGTCTGGTCTTTCACTTCTGTGTTATGTGACAAAGTGAGTGCAGAGAGGAGACGGGTTCAGGCGACGGATCACCTTTCCTGGTTCTTTGTTTTGTCAATTGCCCACATAACCTGTATCTTCTTCAGGGAATCATTGTTTTATGTGTGTGTATGTGTGAATGTGTGTGTGTGTGTGTGTGTATGCCCATTGATATCTATATGTGTGTGTGCGTGTTTGTGTGTGTGTTCGCATGCATATGTGTGCATGCCTACATGTGTGTGTGTCCGCATGTGTTTGTGTGTGTGCATGTATGTGTATGTGTGTGTCTGTATGCATACGTATGCATGAAAACCTATGCCTGAGCGTGTGTGTGTGTGTGTGTATGTGTGTGCATGCATGTGTGTGTTTCAGTGTATTTCTGTGTATGCATACTTGTGCATGTACACCTGTGTTTATGTGGGTCTTTGTAGCCACACACCCTGGCACACTGACCTTGCAGTCCGCTAGCTGATAGGTGCGCGAGCGTACAAACACCACCTCAGGGGGGGTCTCGTCAAAGGCAGCCCTGCGGGGGATGCTGGCACGGGGGTAGGCCAGCCGCAGCCGGCTGCCCTCCAGCGTGGCATAGACGGAGTGGGTGAGGGACGGCTGGAAGGTCTCAGGGTCATAGCCCTGGATTTCATTCATCCAGCCCTGGGAATCACAGGCAATGTGTTCATGAACACAAAGGAACAGCAGCATGATTAGCTGAATGAATACAATCCAGAAAATACTAATACTAATAATAATGATTTTATTTATAGTTTTAGCTTTTATTAAACACTTAAATATATACTAAAGGCATGTCACACAATACACACATATTTAGGAGCTACATGACAGATGCACACCAAAACAAACACTAAAATATCTTTATCAAATCTCAAATATATTCAGAATAAAGATAGGTTTGGTGTTATGAGCAACACTTAACATTTAAACTTCACCATCTTTACGACACATAGTCCCAAAATAAGTAAAACACACACGTGGTGAACATACAGCGGAGTGGGAGAGGAAATGTGAGACTGCAGACTACAGTCTCTGTAAGATTTCCTTTAACACTTGGGGACTTGTCTTTCAAACAATTCACCCCCTGCTGTTACATTCTCTGTCCCCCTAAACCCACACCCCCTTGGCACCCCCTAAGTGCCACAGGAGAGGCGATTTTATAAAGACCATTATAATATGTTTTGGTTAGCATATAATATGTGCAGGTAGTTTACACAGCAAGTATCTCAACACTAATTAATTATACAGTATTTGTCCCCACGCAAGTTAGGTGTTGTTGTGTTGGAGTGTGTGTGTGCGTATATGTGTGTATGTATGTGTGTTTGTGTGTGTGTGTGCAAGCATTTGTGATGGATAAAGATAGACAGACAGACAGACAGACAGACAGACAGATACATACATACATACATACATACATACATACATACATACATACATACATAGATTGAATGATAGATAGATAGATAGCGATTGATTGATTGAAAGTTAGATAGATAGATAGATAAATTGAATGATGTGAACTCTTTACATCACCTACCTCCAGGAGCTGGGTCTCCCCGAGATCTGCTGATCCGGGCTCTTGTGAAGGGGGCCTCTGGTTCCTCCTTCCGGCTGGCCGTCGTGGGGTAAACAGATAAACCACCACTAGACCCAACAAGAAGCCACAGGCCACGCCGACAGACAGCCCCATTATATAGGAAGGCAGGGGCAGCACAAAGACTGCAAAGGTCAAGAGGCCCACGACGAAGAGCCAGCACCGAGGCATGGACGACCCAGGCACCGTGCATTGAGGCTGGGTGCCGTCCCCTCGATGCGCCCCTCTGGATCTCCCCTGGAGCTCCACCACTTGAAGCGTGTCTCTGTCCGTGCAGACCTCATAATGACTATCTCCGTTGTCGTCATGGGGCTCCGGAGAATGGGAGCGTTTCCGTGGGCCCTTTTTAGGCCTTCTCCGCGGAGAGGCACAGACTCCCCTCTGCTCGTCGGTCGTTTGTCTCCGAAATCTGAGCTGGGCGTCTGCGGCAACGTCCTCGCTGTAGAGGGGGCTCCCACCCCCGGTGGCCTGTGAGGCGGGGGGCTCCCCGGCCCCCGAAGCCCTGCCCTGCTTGGGGCTGCCGGAGGAGGAACACTCGTCTCCCATCATCTTACTGAACATGCTCATGGGGTCCTGCATGGCCTCGGAGAACTTCCTCCGCGTGTCCTCCAGCTCGGCGATCAGGGAGCTCCCGCGGGACTCCGCGGGTGACGTGCTGCCCGGGGAAGAGGGCGCCGCTCCCCAGATGTCCCCCTCACCCGCACCGCCTGCTTTGGGCCGGGCCTCCGGGATCCGGTGCTGGGTGAGCTGCTTCCAGGGGTGCATGTGGAGCTTGGAGTCCGACTTGGAGAGGTTGACCTCGGGTTCACCATGGTAGGAGATCTCAGTGGACAGGGACTTGACCAGGCTGAGTAACGGCTTGGCTCTCACCGAACGGTTCACTCTGGTCTCCAGCTCGGTAGAGGAGGACTTCACCAGGTGGCTGGACATGGGCAGGTCTTCGGAAGAGGTGGAGAGGTCGGCCAGGGAGCCCGGGGAGGAGGGGGAGTGTGGTATATGGAAGCCCTGGGTCCACTGTCTTTGGCCTGAGGAATCGGAGCCCAAATCCATCCCCAGGCTGAGGTCGCTTCGGCTTCGGCTCCCGCCCGGGGCTCTACGCTTGTCCCTGGAGAAGGCCACGACAGGGCCCTCCTCGTGGCCGTCCAGGCTGAAGATGAGCTTGCTCTCCTCCATGCTGTCTGCCATACGGTGGCTATGGTGAGACTGGGGACGAAACACCAAGGCAGCTGTCTCCTGTGGAGTGAGACACGGGGCTAACACTCATGGTGCTAATATCCAAGGGCTGCTTCAGGTAAATTCAGGTGCATTCTGGGACATTCTCGCTCCTCAAGTTCAGTTAATTGAGAATGAACACCTGGGGAAAGGGAAAGTTGACTGCTGTTAGTTGAAATAAAATGCCATGGTTTACAACATTAGCATGAGTAATGAGATGCTAAATCTATAAATGTATGCTATATATATGGATGATTGTTCAATGGTACTGGGGCTAAATGCACCAAAATAATAGACAAAACTACGAAATGCTAAACAAAAAGAAGAAAAAGGAAAAAAGAAGACAAGATTGATAGAGGGATGACTGTGTGTCTCTGGGTTTTAATGTCTCCTGTGTTAGTCACTGCTTTCTCCTCCCACACCTTTCAACTATTGGTGCAAATTAGTCTCCAACCAAATCTATAACCTTTTTTGCTCTTTATCTTTTTCATTACACACGCATTTTTCTCCTGCGATTCCTTTGCCTTTCATCTTTTTCTCCACCTATTCGTTACCATGGGTGTCCTCACAGCCCTGTTATTTTCCCTATCTTTTTGTGTATTTTATCATTTTCTTTCATTGTCTTTCTTTCATTGTTGTCATTTCTTCCAAAGGCCAGGGTTCACCCTTTGAAAGACGATAAGAAGGAACAAGGAACATGTGTACGTGCATGTATCTGCATGGCTGTGCACCAACCAAGACGCAGCTGCAGAACCTACTTCAGCGATCATCTCTCCTATCTCTAGAACCATCTAAGAAGTAGGACAGCGCAGAGCACCACAGTTGCAGTAATCCCACCGTCAAGGCCAGTCATAGGCCTGCAGCCCGTAATCTTAAAATAGCTGACATGATCCTGACCAGAATATCTGTGAAGTGGGACAACCTGGCCAGGACAATATACAACAGGTGTAGGAGAATTTGGGTAACGGCCAGGTGTGTTTTTATTTGTTCAAGAGGTGACACGGTTGGAGAATCCTCTGTGCGCTATTGAATTGTGGTGAAATCATACCTCTAACGTCCAATCGGATTCGCATTCTGTTGAAGCTGAATAATAAAGCACTTGAACTTTAGGGATCTGAGGAAGTGTGCAAAAAACAATGTCTGAACATTTGGTTTAGTGATTCTCGATAAAGATGGTAGAGTAATCTTAAGAAAATCTATTCATGATTATAGTTTCTGACAAGACATTTTGAGATGAAGAAATATCATCTTTGACCGGATTTTGATAGGCCTTGCTTTGTAGAGCATATAATGAAAAGCATGTGTGGACGCACACACATACACACACACACACACACACACACACACAAAACACACACACACAAACACAAAACACAAACAAATACATGGACAAGCAACAACACACGTCATAACCACTGTCCAATGAGCCTTTTACATCATGAAACCTGAAACTCCAGTAGGGAAATCATGTTTTCAGGACTAAGAGTCACCACACAAAGCTTTACCTGGCCTGTATGTCCTTTGTAAACAATATATTTTACGAGGCTAGCATGTTGCCTAGTCCACTTGAGGGTTACTGCTAGACTCTGGTTTGGTCCACACTGAGACTGGATTACTCGTAATCCTCCACAATAAAGGGGATTAAGACGAGGAAATTGTGACTGCCAGTACATAAATCAATAGGATGAGACAAGACAAGTCAATCAATTGGTTTAGATCTGTCACAGAAACACAGTCCAGCTGTCATGGTTTACATCACAGTATGCCACACACAAACCAGCGGTGGCACGTACAAGCACATACACTTAATTCAGTCATGATATATAACACACAGCTGTGTGTGTGTTGTGATGATTACAGTCCATTATGTGAAAACAGACCCAATCTCAGAGTGCATTCCCATTCCCTGATTGTTTTTAATTATCTAAAGTGAGGGTTCAGCTTTGGCAGATCCAAGCTCCTACTTCTCCAGGAGAGGACAGGAGGAAAAGCTCCTGTTTCTGTAATATTGCAGAACAACGGTGCAACAGATTACAGAACTGGATGTGTACTGTTTCGTCAGACTGCCACTGCCGATCACCAAGTGAATTCATACAACAACAAAAAACAACCACTTAACAAAGACACATGAGGAACCTAATTTTGGTTTCACTGAGGCTTTCAGATTAACAAAACGGATCCCAGCTACTGTTTGAATATAATGACAAATATCAATTGATGGTTGATCATTGACATAATATGTTTCCTTTTGGGAGTTAATTGTGCTTTAAAATCAGTCTCATTGGTCAAATTGCTTATGTGATAGACCATAAATATATACAAAGCAAAGCAAGTAGGCTATGGAAATAAATAGATAACATGTATAGGTAGCCGAGGTTGAGATGATGAATGGATACCTTCTTTCATTAAATCAGTACCAATCTTCATCAACAGGCTATATTAAGGAGGGCTGACCATTGAAGCAACTCTTCTCCGTATTCAGAAACTGTATTGTACAGTTAGAGGGGTCCCTAACTCATGTAGGCTTGTTCTGTAGCCCAGAATACATAAATAAGAATTAAGAGTAGACTATTGAAGATACTCTTGCAGGGGCAGGTGCTGAGAAATGCCGGGCTATACAAAATATGATTCTTTTCTGGGACTAAATTAGCATAACAATTAATATCAAAGCCACTTGTCATAATTTGATCCTGCATAATAACATCTATAAATAAATCGGAGTAGCGTGTCATAGGCTACACTTCGATTGGACTTTTTAGGAAATAGCCTATGCAACTCTCTTGTCCAAGTTAAAACGCAGAGGATATCCTATACGTCGTTTGCATGTTTTCATCCATTGCATGCATTGCATAATGCAATATCATCAGAAATGTGCAAATTACTGTCGGCTCTTTTTTCTCTCTAAAGAAGCAGAACATTGCAGCTAATGCTTATGATAGTCTACGTCGTTAAGTATGCCGGTATTTCAAATGGACAAAATGCAGTTAAATATGAAATAATTTACCAAAATTCCATGTGGGACAAAAGTAACGGACCTCGCCGGGTATGAAATTCCCTCAGCATCCGAGTGTTTGGATTGGTGGATGCGGTGCAATGCGCTGCAGAACGCAACGTGCTCGATTCCTGGAGGCTAGAGACAGCTGGGGTAGCCCACACGCAATATAAATCCTACGACTGCAGTATGTATAGGTCAAAATATTGATCTAACTTTACAGTTATGGACCATCTTCTTTGATAACAGCACTCTTACACGATATCTAGGGTAAGGCACGTCTGCGCGTCAAAGTAAAGGAAGTCATTACTAAATCCCCGAATCTCTACCGTCCGCTCGACGCTACGTAGAATACGTCGTGTGAACGCAGAATGAATTGATAGAGATCTGATGGATGCTCCAGACACAAACTCTAATCCAGATTAGGAAAGGGATCTGGCTGTGTGACGCTCTCTCGCTCGCGTTATAACAGAATTCGCCTCCCCTTCCCCTTCCCCCTCCCCTCCCCTCCCCTCCCGCTGTGACCAATTGGGGCGTTGAAAACGAAGTTGAACGTATTCTTGAAAGTTTAATGTCTTTAAAGAGGAAGTTTCTTCCTTCTTTGGTTCAAAACAAAAACATAGATATACTTACAACATATATATTATTAATGTGACTTACAACATAAAACTTGTCATCACAGACAACAATAAATATAACAAGTGCTTAGAACAATATATTAAAAAAAGAATACTTAAATTAAGAAAATGGATACAAAATAACCAACATTTAGTATAATAAAATATATATTTTGAGGGACAAAACAGCTACAAAGACACTCAAATGGTCAATAACCTGTACGGATTTTCTTTTGCAATACAAGATAAATACTGTAAAACAATTTTTTTTTTTTACAACTTCATACAGAGTTCAGAGCCAACCGTTCTTGTTCATCGTCAGTTGCAATTTCAAGATGCTCCCTTGCGAGAACTTTGTTGCCAGTCTTCACACGCAAGCTGCTTTGACCCCTTATGTTGCTTGGAGTGTATAATCAGAAAGCACTGTTTGGAGAACGTTTTGCCACAGATGTGACAAAAGTAGGAACCCCTGTGAGCGCACCTCAGATGACTTAACAGGTCGTTTATGTTGTGGCATGACTGATTACAGATACCGCAGTTCACCGTGTGGTCGTCGTGCATTTTGATATGCTTCATGAGCGAGCCGATGTACCGAAACGGCTTGCCGCACAGATGGCAAAAGCTGTGGTCGGAGTTCTGAGTCCTTGTGGAGGAACTTTCCAGGGGCAACGGTGTCAACCCCGGATTCAAACCTAAACCGTTGTGCTCTCTTTGCACTGCCAATGCAGACTCTTTGGCTTTCTGCGTTTGTTTACTCCACTCCTCTTGGGGGTCACTGCTCACAGCTGATGGACACATTGAAAGGAAGTCCGCTATTTCATATGTAGACCTGAACTCCATGTCTGGCTGTTCTGGGTCTCTATTCACAAAGTTAGCTGTTGTAGTAGTGTGAACATCCAACCCTTCACTGTCGATGCAGATGATCTCTTGTTCTTCTTTGACCGTGGATATATCTGCCTGGAGCGCAGTGTTTGTGTGTGTGGAGTCAACGTTTGCTTGGGAGTGTTCTGATTCTTCATAATCCATGCTGCGCGTGGATCCTTCTTCTCTTTTAATTGCTGCGGCCATGTTCACCAGTCGGGGATTGATGCTGGCGTCTTCTCGAAGGACCATTCCGTTGTTGATATCTGGATGATCTGAAAAGACAGATGGATCAATTCAACTTTATTTATTTATTTTTTAACTGCTTAAAAATAATAATGTAATAATAACAGTACAAATGTGAATCACAAAGATACATAGAGAGGTAGAGTTCAACAAATAAGTTCACATAAACTGATTTGAAACTTTTAAAAATAAGATTCTGTTTAATACTGATGGATTGCAGTGCAGCTCCAGAGGAATTTGAGGGAAATGAGACAGCTGACCACTGTTTACATTACTTGCATGTTAGCTTCATGAGCTAAGTGCTAGTAAACATTAGCGTAATTATGGACGTCAACAGCAACTCATTGTCTATCAGAGCCCTGAAGCAAACATTTCGCAATCGCTCATGCAACGTAATAGAGAAAATCTTAAACTAGGAGGATGACGAACCCTTCAGTCGATGAAGTTCCAGCTGCTTTTGGAGATGGCGTACCTCTTCTCTAGAGCGAGTAACTTCAGCTTGGTACAATGTTATGACTTTCTCAACCTCTTCAAATATTTCGATAGCTGCTGAAGAGAGGCGTTCACTCATAAACACTCTAAGATTCACCATAGCGGTCATTTTTATGTGGGGAATGTTGTTGACATGGATAGCAAACCCTAGAAAGGCATCAGATTAGTAGCTTTCTAAAGGTTCAGGGCATAATAAAAAACAGGAAGTACGTTTTCTACTTTCAAAGTAAACTATAATACATAAACGACATTAATACACATTTAGAACAGTGACATCTGTCAATAATGTTCAATTTTGAAATGTAAACATGTAAAATGCAATTTATTCAATTCACTGTATTGAGAATGGTTATTTATTATCGAACTATTTTAAACTATTTGGAAAAAAAATTACCCAAAATTCAAATAAAGAATGTAATATCATGATCTAAAATTATATTCGTATATTCGTGTAATTAAATCATCAGGCGTTGTTAATAACACAAAACAAATAAAACTACTCGAAAAAAAATTACCGACGCAACAACAAAAGGGAAATGGAAGGTTTTACTTTGAAAATAACAATAAACACGCCGGAAATTGTTTTATGTAATCAGAAAGTACAAAACGTAACTTAGGTTCAGTCGCACTGTACGCGAAGCAAAATGTCCTTTTGCTCCTTTTCTGGTGGAGAGGTCTTCAAAGACAATTTTAAACCAGGTTGGTTGAAAATGCACCCATCTTAGTAACGTGTTTTTTCTGCTTTCTTTTGCTGTAACATTGTAACTCGGCTTTATTCGTAGTAATCATCCCTGGCACCAGTCAGCTCCCTACTATCATAGTTGCTGAAAAGAACGGCTTAACGTTACCACCAATATACTTCTTCTACAATTAAAATTTAGTAAGTAGTGGTTACTTCTATGCCGTAGATGTCTAGTCTACATTTGATAAGGCCTGCAAGTTACAAAGTAACTTGTGGGTAAATGGTCTGTTTACACATGTTGCTGCCCGTTTTGCAATAATAAATATAAACAACGGACAAAAGAAAGTTCCATGGCTTTAATTAAAACATAGGTTTTGAGGTAAAAACCTGCTTATTTCATATCCAGTTGGAATCGAATGTAAAATGCTGTGTCATCATGATTTCATATTTGGATTTGTTAACGCGTGCCTTACTCTGCTCATACGGGTGTTAGTTGATGAACCGGTGTTGTGTTCGTCCCAATCTCGGAAACCTTTGGCTGTCGTCTGAGGACCCAGCAGGTGTCTTTCTAGTGATTGTGTTCGGCCAAATGAGGGCCTCGCAATGACCGTCTCCATTTTGGAAGCATAGGAGTGGAATGTTAGTTAATATGTAGTCATATATATATTTTTTTTGGTCATTGTTTAATCGTGATATGGTGTGTCATTATGGGGAGTAATTGTGTTTTTTTTCCTTAGCCCAGGTGATGGTATATTTACGTTGATTTTAGTAATTCACAGTACTACAACTCTATAGTATCCCCAACAAAAAAAATCCCATGATGAGTTCTATGTACTAAAAAAGCCTCATTGTTGAGTAAAATAAGATGTTGCTGTTGCAACACAATAGCATAAACTGTAACCGAAGCTGTTGTTTGTGTTTGTGTGTATAACCATATAAAAGGAACCTATACAATTCGGCAAAAACACTCACTGTGTGTAGTGTACTGTAAGTCATTTCAATGTGTAATAAATAACTCCATCTCCACTGTTTTTCCACAGGCATTTACGTATGTTCCAAGTGTGACCACCAGCTGTTCTCCAGCAGGTCCAAGTTCGAGCACTCGTCTCCATGGCCGGCCTTCACAGAGACGGTCCAGGAGGATAGTGTGTCCAAACACGCAGAGAGACCCGGAGCCTTCAAGGTGAGCTACCTGTTAACATGTCACTGTTCTATCTTATTGATTGCTTGAGCTGTTGCAGTTGTTGGTGTCATAATCACCTACTTCTGCAACTTTCTTTTCATTTGTGGCGCAACGTCCAGCTGAGCCACCCACTTGCACAACGCAGATACTCAAGACATCCTCTGTCAAGACATCCTCTCTCAAGACAATCCAGAGATGAATTTACTATTTACCTTTTAATCAGCTGATACCAGACAGTTTTAATAGAGAGACTTGTAGTGAATTCAGATGAATGACCAGGTTAAGCTTGTCTTGCTGAAGGTGGCCTGGGGCTACGCTGCTGAGTCGAACACTCTGGGCTTCAATCAAGCCAACTTTATTGTTTTACATCTTAGTGACACAGGGATTTGTGTAAGGAGCAATGGAGCCACTTTGGAATGAGACCAGGCTTTATTGTGATGTGGGCTTTCTCTCTGAGAGGACCTGCAATGGGCCCCTCATACTAACTGGGTCTTAATGTGTTTCAGGTTCTCTGTGGGAAGTGCGGAAACGGATTGGGCCATGAGTTTGTGAACGACGGGCCTTCCAAAGGAAAGTCTCGCTTCTGAATATTCAGCAGCTCGCTGAAATTCATCCCTAAAGGTATAGATACAACAATGTCTAGTTTTTATGCATGGATGTATTTAATAGCAGGAAGTGCAGTTTTCTGGCGTTGAAGTGTCTGCTTATATGTTTTTAAGCTAGCCTCGCTTTGTGAGTGTGGACGGGGTTTGGACAGAGTAGGGAGATTTTTTTATATATATATATATATATTTTTTTTTTTAACAGGAGCTAGCTTGAAATTGAAAATCTTGCATATTGTACATTTTTTAAGCATGTATATTCATATAAACAGTGGCAATGCTGCTTAGACTTAACGACTTCACTATAGACCCAATCCCACTGGACTTTCCTAATTCTACACTTCATCACCCACCCTTTCTCTTCATCCCCCAGATAAGGTTGATGGCCAGTAGAGTGAGCTGAGGATGTAGAAATTGCAGCGAGTGATTTGGGCGACGTATTATGTCCTTCTGATTGGCTGGAGGTGTGGCCAGAGGATGACGTGTTCTGAGACAAAGTCTCATTCTGAGACCTCCAGGACACCGATGGCGAATGACCTCACCGCAGGGCCAGGGACTTCCCACGGCTAAATTCACAATGGAAACCTGCACCATATATTTTAATACTGACACAGATTGTAACAAGGTTAAACGATACATTTTAATATATTATTTTTGTGTATTTTCCATTTTCCCCAACGGTACGATTAAGTCTATTAAAGGATCACTTGGGCATTGGTATTCCATTTTCGATGATGAAATTAAGGTTTGTTGTACAGTGTCTGGAAAACTGATGTGGTGATTAAAATATCGGATGTTGACATCACTGTGATATTGTCGAAAATGAACTGTCATTAACAGGGGCCATACACGTTATTATGCAAGAAATAAGTATTCAAATAAAGCAATAATTATTTTTAACCTATTTATTTTGTCACTAAGTTTTAATATGCAGGTTTTGGAATCATTCTTCTTAGCATAACGCAGTTTGATGAATGTGATGACTATACTGCCCCCACGTGGCAGTGAAGAGCAATGAGTTACCCAAGGTAGGACGTAATGTCACTTGATCCCGCCGAGTTTATTACAGGCTTTGCCTAGCGTTTGTGAACAAGGGCTATTGGCTTAAGGGAAACTTGCTTTTATTTGAAACATTCCATGGATGAAATGTCCTATTATGTTTCTGGTGGAGAAGAATGCAAGAACCACGTCCGACCTGGTGAGACGTATTCAGTTTCTTGCAACCTGTTGCACGTTGAAATCCCTTTAATAGCCCTACAGGGGTCTCAACAGTTATTCTGTCTGCCAATTTTAACCACTATGTAGAGTCTTAAACTCAGCGATTGTTTCATAGGGGGGTAAAAACAAATTCATAGCCTATGCAATCAACTTTCTTATCTCTAACGTGTAGGTATTTATGTATGCTCTGAGTGTGGACATGAGCTGTCAAGCACATCGAAGTTCCAACACTCGTCTCCTTGGCCCGCCTTCACAGACACCGTCCACCAGGACAGTGTGTCTAAATACCCAGAGGCATGGGGTCCTCTGAAGGTATGACGTCATACACATTTAAGCACTACATATAATACATTAACCATTTTGAGTTGCTTATTTTGTTGCTTTGACAGAAGCCAGCAATATTTGGTGTGTATACAAATACAGTAGGTCTATGACCATAACCTTTGAAAAACAAACATCCAAGTAGGCTACTACATATTAGAAGCCCACTAGCCAAACATTAGCCATTTTGTGTTGCTTCCTTAATTTAATCATCAACCTTTTATTTAATCTCTAAAACAAACATTGATCATGAAACCAAACACAGATGGTATTGTTCTAGTTGAGAGATGTTTGCCTGAATGGCAAACATTGATCAGAAGTCAGTGTGAAAAGAATGGGAAATCCCGCAAACAACACTTTTAAATCCAGACTACCCTTTACAATATGTAAAAACTTGTCTTACGAGAACCTGCTTGGTGGGGGTTCTTGTTTGTGTTCCAGGTTAGCTGTGGGCGGTGTGGCAGTGGGCTGGGTCATGAGTTTTTGTATGACGGACAAAAACGCCAGACATCTAGTGTGTCTGGCGTTCACGATTGATAAGGTGTCCAACACACACACACACACACACACACACACACACACACGCACACACACACACACACACACACACACACACACACACACACACACACACACACACACACACACACACACACATTTGTCAAATTATATTTAGGATCTTCTTGCTCTCACTTATTGCCCACTCCTCTCTGTCTACAGATATGGTTGCTGGCCAGTAGGTGAGATACAGATGTGGAAGATGTAAATGTCTTTCTGAAAGTGAGGACCGTGGATGAAGTGGCCTGTGACAAAATCCCCTCTGGGACACCCAGGACCCTGACTGATAAGGGCCCTCACTGGAGAGCAAAGATGGACTTTAACTAGAGACATGCAGTAGTCTTACACATCATACTGTCACTGTTTTTAAAGAATTATTGATAGTCTAGCAGAGAGCCTCAAACTCTTTGTCAGCGGGGGACGGTATAAGTGACCAATGAAATATCACATAACTTGTGAGGTTTATATGAGGTTTATATGAGGTTAGCGCATAAATCCTTACATCTGCAGTAACGTGATCCTAATGATAGATGGTGCTGTTTTCCATAAAACCATACCCTTATCAACAAGAGCTTGTTTTAGCCTATTTTTATCGTTCATTTTCTCTTCATATAAACCTTGATTATATATGATGACACCAAATTGCCTTGATAATTCCACTGTGTTCCCTATATAATATTTAACATTATTCTTTAAAATTAAAAGGGCAATGGGGTCGTATTCCACAACTGTCCACCTCTTGAATACAGCACTTCAGATGTACAGACGTCTGTAGCCAATTTACAAAGTTCGATCAAATTGAACAATTGTACAATCAATTTATACAAACAACTGCTTCAAACTCACTACTGCCAGGTCTCAAGGAAGAAACTAACACATGAAACCACCACGCCATATAAATAAATTACTATGACCATTCATTCATTTATTAGGACAAAACCAGATTTTTTTTATGTGACTGTATACTCTAATATGTATTAAGTACTCCCTAAATTTTAGTCGAGGGGTTGTAATATGTAATCCTCTAAGTGAAAGATGATTATTATTATTATTATTCTTTTGACCTACGGTAGCTAATCCCAGCCAAGCTTTTTGCCTGTGGTGCTGGAGTCCTGACTCTGCAGTGTTCAGATGTGTCTAAACACCACCTTTAGTGCCAGCAGTGGTGGAATTCCAAACAAATCAGGGATCTGGGCGTGGGGCGGTGGTGGTGGTGGTGGTGGTGGTGGTGGGGAGGGGGAGGGGGGGGGGGTGTTTGAGCGTAGAGGTGTGGAGTTTAGAGGCAGGTGTGGAGCTCCTCATTTCAAAGGCCAGTAGATCAGAGGAGGAGTTGAAAGCTTCAGCGCCTGGAAGAGGATTAGGACGGGGAATGCAAAAATATTGTTCCATTATTTTTCTGTTTTCTCTTCTTCTCCTTCCTAGTTTAAAGGCTCTTTTTGGTGAAAAGATGAGCAAAGTTATATTTTGATAGTTTTGTATGATGATGCCATGCCTGGGGGCAACCAGCGGCTATTGATCATCAAATATTCTTAGTTAATGCTGATAGTTATGATAAACCTGATATATCAAACTTACATTTATCAGTATTTTATGTTACACATGTAGTGGCTGAACCCACTGCATATAGTGAAGGAGTTTTAGGGGTTCAAACCCTGTAGTAATATTAGATAAGAGGCTACGCTATCACATAAAGCTAGGTCAAAATGAGGTTTCTTTATAAAGCCCTATTATTTTAGTTTGCCTTGCATGTCTGCACATGCTCAGTACAGGTGTTTGCATGCACACTGTACAATACACCAACATTTTCAAAGGCTTATGTTACCATGGAAATGTTCCCCCCTGCCCTCCCGGGTCCACCGGGGGGGGGGGTCCCAGAAAGTAGATGTCTCTCAGCTATGATGGCTAGGCAGCAAACATACCTCACATACCGAGGCAATCCAGCAATACACAACATTACCCATGAGAATATAGTTGTGGTATGAAAATTGAGTAGTGAGACAGTGAGAGTAGGATGAATAAGGGACAGGATAGTGTAGGGAGTTGAGGGTGTTCAACTCCCAGCCGAAAGGCACTGGGTTCAATCTCTAATGTCCACAACCATACAGGAAGTCATCCTTGAGCCAGATACCCTATCCCCTAAGCCCTACCTACTCCTTGATGACATTCCCTTATATTTGATTTGGATAAAAGCGAAGCGAGTTGAGCAGATGTCATGGACCTAATAAACGGAAACTACGTCAAACCATCCCAGTTTCTTCACCCCAGTAGTTGTCCATCATCTGATGCCGCTGATCGTACCTTAAATCCGGGCTCAATCCCAACAGTCTCTGCATGTTTCAGTCTATGTTGTTGGCTAAGTTTGACCGACGCTCCGACTAAACAGTTCCCTGGGCCGTAAAGGGAAGAAACATGTCTGTCTCCATGTCTGTCTTTGCATGAGTCACAGACAGACAGACTTAGGACAGATGAGGAAAATGAATAGAGGTATGGGTAATTCCAGACAAATAACTTTAAAAGAAGGTACAAAACAGCAATGCTCCACGGACATAAACAACCGGAAAAACAACCCATTCTGCTTTTAGCTGTTTTTTTTAAATCATAAACATATGTACGACCGACAGGAAACGCACACAACAGGAAGGAGGAAGTGGTAATCCTCTGATAGAATCATGACAGGTTTTTGTTTGGAGGGTAGTAACCATTGTTTTCTTCCGCTGGACCCCTGCCCCCCTGGGTTCCCAGAGTCTCAGCCTGCTGGTGAGCAGGAGGGGCCCTTAATCACATTAAACCACCACCGCTACCACATGTCCCCCCCCGCTATTCTCCTCCCCTCCTCTCCCGATGGCGTTGCCTGAACGCCGGGCTCTGAGCTCCACAGTTGACGGCTTCGGACTAATTTGGCTCACATCTTGGTTTAATTGTATATCTGATGGAAACCATTTGGAAGTTGTGGTTCCTACTCAGCTCTCCGGGGGCCCCCACACACCTGCGTCTGCTTTTGGAGCCCATATGCTTGGGGGTGGGGAGGGGGAGGGGGGGGGGGGGGTCGACAGTGTTTCAATTCAGACTGTCAGAGATTGTGTTGTCCTCCAAAAACACAACTAAAGTATCATTGAACTGATTGTTATTACAAATCTCAGAGGTTAAAGCCCTATTGCTAAGAGGCTAAGCTATCAAGCCAAGCTAGGTCATAATCTGGTGCCTTTGTAGAGCCCCATTATGTCAGTTAGGCCCTTAATTGTTCAACACATGAGCTTTCAGGGTCGGCGTAGCCAATGTATTCTTAGGGAGTTGAGCGTTGAATCCCCTCTTATACGACGCCAGTGGATACTCCACCTTGACGCTAGGCTGAAAGTTCAAACTATTTCAACTTTGACTAGCTTGACGCTGACCTTGAAGCAGATCTAATCAGACTACAGACGTTTCAACCAATGGATTCTAAACACCAAGGGCTTTTTTCATTTCTAAACCGTAATACATATTTATGGGTTAAAAGCGCTGAACCCTTGTCTCTTGGCTGGGTATATTCTAGTGACCTAACCTACACATCGTTCCCGCTTTACAGGTCTCAAAGAATGTCAAGCGACCATGTCTCGTCCCAATTCCCCAATACATCTAACGCACCGGTGGTCTGGTCATCTGATGCATTGACTGAGATCAACACGTGGAAACAGTATTAAATGATAATCCTCTCTCAGTGTAGTGGAGTATCTGTTGCATGTAATCAGCCCCTGTACACACATGTCATTGCTACAGGGTCTTGCGGTATGGACCAGGACTGGTCTCCATGTGTTTTAGAGGACACGCCTAAGTGTTTCCACCACCAGCCTGTCGGAAATACATCTCCCTCCTCTCTCTCTCTCTCTCTCTCTCTCTCTCTCTCTCTCTCTCTCTCTCTCTCTCTCTCTCTCTCTCTCTTTCTCTCTCTTCCTCTCTTTCGCTCTCTCTTTCTCTCTTTCACTGTATCATGAATAAAAAGGCCAAACAACACATTTGCACACACAGTGAAATGAAATGATTTATTCCCCCCAGTCTGGTTGAAAGGAAGCTTCCTGAACATTAAACAGCACGACATGTCTGGGTTCAGGTAGGTATATTGTTCTCCAGACAACAGCCATTTGAGAAGATGTTATAAATACTGGTATAGGAATTATGAAAACCAGAGCGAGGCCACATAGATGAACCACAACACCAGTTAGGTGTTTACTGACTTCACAAATACATGTATGTGTGGCTGTTAACCGGACACGTCATAACACTGGAAATATAGAAGGAAAACAGTGGCGGCAAAACAACACGCTCCTCGCCTGTTGCCTGAAGTGAAACAAGACAATTTCTTCTTTTTTCAAAATAAGAGTTTGGGCTGTGTGAGGACTTGTTTTGGTGAACCCCGACTCAGAAATCAAAGCATCAAGAGTGTATTGTTCTGTAGCCCAAACATAAGGGCACTGAGCGAGATAATACACACCACACCATTTTTCCTGGTTTTCTTAGGTATCACTGAGCAGTCGTCCTTTGTTGCTTCTTCTTCACGATCCTGATCACATGCTCAGGGTCGTCTGTTCCTCTCTCCGGATCATCGCCGGCCTTCTGAAGACAACAGGGTGGAGAAGGCGGAGGAGGGAGGGAGAGGAGGGCTGAGCATCTGTATACTGTATATGTCTCTGCAACCACCACTCGCTATCTGCAATCCTATCGGTTTAGCAGAGATTGGTAGGGTACCAGAGAGAGGAAGAGAGAGAGTTCGGAAGAGAGAGAGAGTGTTTTTTTTTTCATTTTAATGTCATGCCAATAAAGCATTATTGAATTGAATTGATAAGGGGAGAGAGATGACCAGAGAGAGAGAGAGAGAGAGAGAGAGAGAGAGAGAGAGAGAGAGAGAGAGAGAGAGAGAGAGAGAGAGAGAGAGAGAGAGAGAGAGAGAGAGAGCAGTGTAGTCTAGTCTTCAAAGGGCCAGAGAGGACCAGATACCTGAGGGCTGCATGGCTGTTATTCAGGATCAGGCCCAACATGTGTCTCCACCAGATGGGAAGGGATGAACCCGTCTGAACAGAGGAGAACATGAATGACTGACGATTGTTGTTTCAGTTTGGCCTGGCTTTCATCCCTCTGCTCCATGCGGGGCTCCAAGACGCTTGTCAGGAGTCAGAAGAGGACAGAGAGAGATTGTTGCGGATCATAGTGAATAATGATGTGAATTGAAAGCAGTCATATTTCTATTCTGTTCTATTCCTTTATTTTTCGTTGTATTCTATTTTATTTTTATTTTAATATATTGGTGTTACTCGCACTGCTGTATCAATTAAAATATATATATACAATATATATAATTTAATAAGTGAAAAAAATAAAAAGTGAAATACAAAGATGACGAATAATAAGTAAGCAATAAACTACTACGGGGTGTCCCGTTATTGGAAAATAATGTTTGACGGGGATGGTAATGCTAACCATTGCTGAAGTACATTCTTTTCAAATATTGACACACCCTGGAGTGGTTTATACCTCCTATATTAAAGTTACCTACTGTGATTAGATTGTAGTTACCGTCATCTACAATGTTAATGCTTTTTTTATGGACTTAATCAGTGGAATTTAAATTTTCTTCTGCGGCGCTATGAGGATATTGTTTTTGCATTGTCAAGGAAACATCTGGTGTATAGTTGTATTTGATCGTTGTTACTGTCGGATTTGTAGCACATTAATTTGGAACTGTTAAAAGGCTAAGGTGTCCTGTTGTTGAACTAGATTGCATGCCCTTGGAACGTTATCTAAATAAATAATATAATAATACATCAATAAACACAGACAAGCTTTGGGACAGGTGGATAATGATTTTAAGAAGAAGGTTACGTTCAAAGACCAGCAGGGATCGATGTTCGATACAGACACTCATCTTCATCATCAGTGCTTCATTGCCCCAGCCCCTGAATACATCATGTCTTTCTCTACCAGCATAACCAAAACCATACTGCCGAGGGAGGAGGAGGAAGAAGACAGTAATTACCCCGGTCCTATCCTGGGTATGGTGCCACAGTCTACCGCACCACCACCACACGCCCCCAACCCTCCCCTGCAATTTGTGGCTGCTCATCCTCTCATCTTAAGGTGAGGTTTCCAGCGTGCGCTTGTGAGTTCCAGAGATCCAGTGTGTCTGTGTGTGTGTGGGTATGTGTGCCGGCGTGTGTGTGTGTGTAAATGTGCCCATCCTTTCAACGCTTATGTCTTTCGGTGTACATCGCATGTACATATGTAAGCCTTTGCAGGACTACTTTTACAACCAGCCCCCCTTCTCCTTATACTCAGCCACCTACGCACACACACACATACACACACACACACACACACACACACACACACACACACACACACACACACACACACACACACACACAAAGACAGACACACACAGACACACACACACACATACATCACCACTCCAGAACTGCCCCAGATTGGTGGTCCCTATTAGGTAAAATTGCTCCTTTTTGGTAGCGCTGATTGCTAACTTGTGTGGAGGGAGAATCCTGAGGAGTCTGATCCCCAAAAGCGCTTTCTTCTCCCGGGTCCCCCTAGACCTCTGTGGCTGACCTTGTGATCCAGGGCTCTGGGCGCATGTTGAGGTGGTTAGAGGGGGAGAGGGGTGGGTGTGGTCTGCAGACATGTGTCCGGTGGTGTGCTGGTGGTGGTGTTTCCCAGGACCCCCTCTTATCTCTCCATCACCACAGATTTTCAGTGACTACTGAACATGCTTATCATCTCCATGCTCTGGGGACTGTGGGAGCCTGGGTGGTACACTAACTTCTGTCCTCCACATTGCTAATAGAAAGACTGTGATCGTAGAAGTTGGTGCGGGGTTGTGTGTTAATTTCACAGGAGCTCGCACCCCCGTTTTTACCTCTGTGGATGTCTTAAAATGATTATAATAATAGTATCCAATCTGCTATTATCGCTGTGTGTGGTATTTGTGTGTATGTGTGTGTGTGTGTGTGTGTGTGTATGTGTGTGTGAGAGTGTGTATGTGAGCACATCTGGAATATTCTTGATTCGTGAATATGGGAAATTCCCAGTACCTCTTCGACTTTATGGCCCTGAGCTCCTCCTGTACAACAACAACCCCCCCCACACACACACACACACACAACCACACGTTTGACAGCAGCCTCTCCAGGTATTCAATAACAAAACCATCAATCAATATGGTCGTCAGTTCATCATTCATTACTCTCCATTATGGGGCCGAGCATATTATTGAATCCATAATGAATGAATGTGCCATTAGCATCAATGTTTGGCCTGGATGATCAGACAAAGTAGCGCACATCTGCTCTCAGAGAGACTGTATATACAACACCATGGCCAAAACTAAGACACTGAGACACAAGCAGTTCATTTCAGCACGGTCATCGCTGTCTCATAAACCTGATACCCTCACTGAAGCCTGGAATGTAATTTCACTGTAAGTCCGTCATACAAACACTGTAGGAATGTACAGAGGGTGAAGTTGTTACACAATTGGCAGTTATGATGTAAAAATGACTACATAACTGCCATACATTGTGTGTGTGTGTGTGTGTGTGTGTTGTGTGTGTGTGCTTTTGTGCTTACGTGTGTGTGCGTGTGTGCGTGTGTGTGTGTGTGTGTGCATGCATGAGTGCATAAATGTGTGTGTGTGTGTGTGTGTGTTGGCTGAAGGAGACTGAACAGAATCTCAGGTGATGGGATTCGGAGGAGACTTATCCCCTTGGGGTTAAAGGTCACAGGTAAACCTCCCCCCCAAACACAGAAATTATTTCCAGCTCACAACTGGAGGCTTGGGGGTGGGAGTGGGCATCGTGGAGGTGATGGGGGTGATGGGTGGAGGTTATATTATAATGACCTTCACAAGTGAAAGTAAAAAAAGACATAACTTGTGTTGATGTATGAAGGAAAGTTCAATGACCACAGTATGTGTGTGTCTCTCATAACATCATACAGACCCAGTCTCTCCCCGTGTGTATGTCTTTCATGACAACACAACAAAACCAGTCTGTCCCTGTGTGTGTGTTTCATAACATCACAACAGACCCGGTCTCTCCCTGTGTGTGTGTTGTAGCACCCAGGGCTGCACTTGGCTCTTTTGAAAGGGACAAATAGTAAACGTCCACTAGACAAGCTACAGATTAAACCCTTGCAGGGCATCTTTATTTAATCCAGGGCCGAAAGGAAAAGGGGGGTGGGGATCAAAAGGTAACATAGGTTCTTCCCGGAATGGGGTATCTTCTCTTGCTGAGGAAATCACTCCCTGGATAGGGCCTGGGGAGGTGGAAACCACAGGACAGCAGACATTAACAGTTTGGCTACCAACCCAGGGAAAAAGGGCTAGCTGCGGCTAGCTGCGGCTAGCTTCGTTAGCTCCTCTTCTCTTTAACGAGTCTTTCAAACACAACTAACCTTCACGTAATCCACATGGTTCTTCTTCATTAATGCTCGGCCAGAGGCCGCTGACCGTACTCAGCGTGCTACAAGCTCCCACACCTTCCCCTTCGGTAGCCACCAGCAGGCTTAAGTAGGCCGGGAGTTGGTTGCTACTTCCGGGACCGCAGCAGCTGTGAGTCATAATACTGAATTCCCATTCCCAACTGCACTTTACCTGCCTGCGCTGTGCCTCCTCAGCCCTTTGGGGAGCTGAGGTTCTCTTGGTCCTCCACAGTGTCTCAAAAGAAAGAAACAAAAAGGAAAAAGAAAATGGCATGCAAACATATTTAGTACACTCCTGTCCCCCTCGGCCAAAACAACCTTTAACGCTTTCGCTAATCATGTGCCTGTCTAAGCGACGCATGAGTCTGGATTCTTGCGAATCCCAGGTTGGGCCCATAGGGCAGAGCTGGGCTGAACGGGATCCAGATCCAGTTTCTGTTTGCCTCGCACAATGCCCTCCAGGAGTGCGGCTCATAAACACGCCACTTGATACAATGCTTAGGTCGTTTCCCCAGTCCAGAAGAAATGGTAATGACATGTCATTAAACACTTTGTTTGCCGTGAAAGCTTTTACTTCATTTAGTTCTTTTTTTTATGAAAAATGTCTCGCAGGCAATCCAAGAAGAGGACTTTTTTTTTTAAAGAGAAGTGAGCGGGGGGAATTTCCAGACAGATAATCTGGTTTTTACACCAGTAATTACAGACAGGTTTAACTCCACTTCGTGGCTGTCTGTGTTTTTTAATTATCCCGGTATGACCTGCCGTCGCTGTCTTAAATTAGGTAAATTGACGATGGAAAAGGAAACATTCTTGTAGGCATGCACACACAAACACAGACATAAGCATACAGACGCACTCACAGAGACACACACTGACATACACACTCACACCCACGTACGCACACACACACATACACACACACACATACACACACACATAACGCAAACAAGCACACACTGATACACACAGACAACACACACACACACACTCACCTTTAGTTACACTAAACCCCACACTTGTAAGACTGTTAAGTATTATAAACACTGGGCTTGTGTGAAGTGTGAAGGTTAGAGAAGAGACAGAGCGCAAAAGAGGCATCTGTTTTGGGGGTGGGGGATGTGGGGCGATCATGGCCTACTGACAGAATGTTTACAGACAGAGACAGAAGGGTCATTCCTGTAAAATCTCTGCGGAAATGTTTTGTTGTTGTTGTCGTCTTTTCACACGGCCCGCGACTGAAATACACAGTGACGGCCACACATAAAAGATGGCTGACGTCAGTGCGAACAAACAGTCGAAGTGTGGCGAGCATTAAAAAGAATGGAAGATGGACACCAGCCACGCCAAGGAGCCCACAAGCATGCAAGCGACAGCCCAGTATAGGGGAACACCGCACGCAAAGTATGCAGCACCCAGACTGCAGAGCAGGCAGACGGTGAAACACACTACACCCTGCAGGCACTCACAAACAAACCAGAGTCTCTGTGCTGTAGAGGCTATACAAGAGCTGGTGTTTATACGCGTATAGAGAGACTGGCTATGCATGGAAGGCGGATGCACACACATGCACTATTCATAAATTTCATACAAAGACACGCAGACACACGCACACAGAAACATATAGGCACCCCCACACATTTTGTACACACGTGCACACACTGAACACACGCCCACACACACACACACAAACACACAATTAGAAGTTCACAATGTTTCCATGTTTGCCAAGTACATGTACACACGCATACACACATAGAGACCCATGCATGTGCACACAAACAGAAGTTCACAATGTTTCAATGTTTGCCAACATGGATCAGTCAGATTTGTAGCCACAAGTCTGTTAATCCCCCATATAATGCTGGGGGGCATGAAACTGTATACACCATTCATCAATCCTCTCGCTCTTGCTCTCCTCCACACTCTATCTACCTCTGTCAACCTTCTCTCTCTCTCTTTCTCTCTCTCCCTCTCCTCCAACACACTCTCTCTCTCTCTCTCTTACTCTCCCTCTCCTCAAACACACTATCTCTCTCTCTCTTTCTCTGTCTCTGGCTCTGACTCTCTCTCTCTCCCTTGCTATCTCTCCTATTACACATGCATGTACACATTCAAACAGGCACACACACACACAAGCATGCACACATACACCCACACACACCCACACACACCCACACACGCGGACGGGCGCATGGCCTGCTACAACATCTGACCGCCCCCTCCCTTCCGGGGCACGGCCATTATTGTGTCTGGTCTGTGTCTGGTCTGTGTCTGGTCTGTGTCTGGGTCTGGTCTAGGTTTGGTTTGGGTTTGCTCTAGGTGTTGTCTGGGTCTGGTCTGGGTCTGGTCTCGCTCTGGTCTGGGTCTGAGTCTGGTCTGGGTCTGGGTCTGGGTCTGGGTCTGGGTCTGGGTCTGGGTCTGGGTCTGGGTCTGGGTCTGGGTCTGGGTCTGGTCTGGGTCTTGTCTGGCTTTGGTCTTGGTCTGGGTCTGGTCTGGTTCTGGTCCGGCTCTGGTCTGGGTCTGGTCTGGGACCCACTCACCCACACACACACACACACACACACACACACACATATACACACACACACACACACACACACACACACATACACACACACTCACTCGCTCGCTTCACTTGCTCACTCTCACACACACACACACACACACACACGAACACACACACACACACATTGGACATTGGATGAGGTGTCATACCCCCCCCCCCCCCCCCCCCCCCTTCACTATGTAAAGCGCTTTGGATAGCTTGAAAAGCACTATATAAATGCAATCAATTATTATTAATTATTAACACACTCACTCACTCACTCAAATCACCCACACTCATTCACTTCAACACTCTCTCTCTCTCTCTCTCTCTCTCTCTCTCTCTCTCTCTCTCTCTCTAGAAAGATATTGAAACAGAAAAGGATTCTAAGATGTTCTATGCAGCTGGCTTCTGGTATCATCATCCGTTGACAGTTGTTTTGTTTATGTGGGATAACCAGAAGTTGAGCCATATCTATTAGTGCTACTTTGCCTCACCCTTTTCGGTCAGGTTTGAACAAAACAGCTGATCCCAATTTAAACTTAAGGAATATTACCGTACTGTACCTAAGAAAGCGAAGGGAGGATGTGAAGAAGATAGGCAGAAAAACTGTTGTGCTTAGGCTGTTTGACTCCCAGCCAGCCATCATCTGCAGTCTACCTATGTCCTTGATCAAGACATGTATCTTAAAGGGAAAGGAAACCCCTGTTTTACCAGGAGAACCTCGCCTAAGAGATCATCAAATGCGATTCCAGAAGCCGTGACAGTCGTAGAGGTTTTAGAAAGTGGCATTGTCAAACTATGTAAAAACCTACGTCACACTTGTAGTGCCATCAATAGAAAACGACAACTCTGGAAAAGTGTACCTCCTGTGTTCTACTGGAGCGCTCAAAGGAAAGAGTTCAGAAGTAGCAGAGGGGCGGGACTTCATCTCTGTGGTGGATCTTTCTGTCCTCTGATCCTGTCTGTCTGAGGGCCTCATTGCTACTGTGTGTGAGTGTGTGCGTGATGTGTGTGTGTGCGTACGTGCATATATGTGTGCATGCATGCATGTGTGTGTGTGTATGTGTGTGAGTGTGTGTGTGGTGTGTGTGTGTATCTGTGGGTCCGTTTTTCTGTGTGTGTGTTTCTTGTGTTTCTGCGTGTGTTTCTTTGTGTGTGTTTGTGTGTGTGTGTGTGTGTGTGTTTGTATGTGTGTGTGTGTATGTGTATAAGCATGCGTGCGTGTGTCTGTGTGTGCTGTTTGAAGCAGCTGTGAATGGACAGGTGACAGGAAGTTGAAGCATTGAGTACATAGGCATTCATGTTTTAGGATGTACTTCTTTTATGGCTCTGCCATTGCTATTGTAACAAAGTAAACAGCCGATACAAGTGTTGGTCTGCTGGATTGGCAAAGAATAGGGTGGAAATACACTCGACTATTCAGATCATGCCCACAGATCGTTTTTTGATGAGGGGATGGGAGATTTTAGGTGCAAAGTTTGAAACTGTCCGTAGTCAAAAATGAAGGATGGCTATGTTTAGGTGTGGAGTTTAACACAGTCACATTTAGGATACGTTTATGTATTGTGTTAGAGATAGATTAGTTAGATAAAGGTTGGGTGTGGTTAAGTTCAAGGTAAGGATCAGAGGGAACGCAAAGCATTGTGGGAAGTACCACTGAAGTTCCTGAAAAAAACGATATAATGTAACAAAAAACATTCAAACATACTGATGGTTATCGGCCCCACAATTTAATGATAGAAAGGTAGTACACACAACAGACAACTGAAACGAGCAGCGTGGGAATTGTGGGTAGTGCAGTTCAAAAAACTGATTTTATGGACATTTTGGTACGTGGAAGAACGTCAGGAATGAGCACCGTTGATTTGATGATGAAAAGTTAATCATAAAGGGTTGATATATTTTCACAAGCAACCGTCTGATGATTTTTTGGAATAAAATCATTGAAGCAAAACACTATCATAAATATAAAACCCTATGTTTATCCAGACCAAATAAATAGACTGGTGAATACATCACATTTTCTCTCTATAAACCTTTTACTGCTCACAATGTGTTTATTCCACAGACACAATAAAATAAATGCTTTTGGTGCTTTTGGGAATAACTCCCACTATGAGATGGACCGTTGGACCTCACAGGGTCTGTGGTTTCAGACATCTGTCAAAATGGTTTTGCTGGACTCTGCTGGTTTCTGCAGAGTATCTTGCGGCTGTAGCCAACAGCCAGAAGGATCTTCCTCATACTGGAAATGACAAACAGAGAGTGGAACAATGTCCTTTAAGTGGTGGAAGGTTTCTAATTGGCTGTAATGCCGGACACATGGACATGACATCTGCAGGCCTACAGCTGTGGTGTGTGTTGGTAACACACACACACACACACACAAACACACACACACACACACACACACACACACATTGAGGCCCCGAGTGCGCACGCACTGGCACGCTTTCTGAAGAAGAGGAACACAAATGTATACATTTTAGAAACTGCAAAACACATGGGGGACTGGGGATGCATAAGAACATATGTTCATATGCTCAAGCGCACACACGCACAAACGCACACACACACACACACACACGCACACACGCACACACATGTTGACGTATTAACATCAAACATAACGATATGCATGTGTTATCGGCCCTTTTGACATCACCGGCAGCTGTTTGTGTCCTTAATCTCATTGTTTACACAACAACTTCCAGAACTGTCAGCTGAGCATCCAGATAGAGCAATTAGTGAGAGTGAGAGAGAGAGAGAGAGAGAGAGAGAGAGAGAGAGAGAGAGAGAGAGAGAGAGAGAGAGAGAGAGATCAACATTCTACTGATGAACACTAGGCTGCTGGGTCCTGACCCAAGTTTGATCTGTGTGGTTCTGCGTCTCCGGCCGCTAGCAGACACGCGAGGAGAGCTGCGTGTGGATTCCTCGGTGCCATGGCCAGGCTGGCCTCCGTTTCCTAAGGATTTACGACGTCTGTTTGTGCTTCACAACATGTCATTATTCTATATTTGCCCGGCACGTCATGTGTCCACAGAGGCCTTTGTTTTAGAATAGGGTTTTTTTATGTTATTGGAATCACAGCCTTTTCAAACACTGTGACAGAATTCCTCCACGGCGGAAAGAATGGGCGAACCCCTTTTGAAGCGTGTGAGAGAGACCTTTGAAGACAATGATGGATTTTTATGTTACTACACATATTTTTGTATTTTATTACAAAGCCATCAGACATGACCTGTTTTATGTCAATAACCACAGTCATCTCTCCTTCTGACTCAAATAACGTTTCATGGTCTGAAAAAGGCGCAGACCAATAATGACACACAAACTCCCACACATACACACACACGTTGCTACAAAGTGCTGCTTCAAAGCATGTTCCGCTCCTCTGTTCAGGAGAAACATTATCCAGAGGTCCCTCCCCCTCCGATATAGCACCCTAAGGTGACACCCCGCCCGAGAAGAGTATGAGACCAGCCACTGCATGGTCTCTCTTATTGTTTAGATGGATTGTCAGCCTGGGCTCTTCAACTGTATTCAACCCTCAAGACCATGTCAGTGTGTCCGTACTGTGCATCCCAACCAACTGCACATTCAGGAAACTCTGAATGAGAAACTCTTGGCTCTGAGTGCCTGAGTGTTCTGTCATGTGTTGTCAGGCTTGTGGATCCACCACCACCTCCCACTGGATTGGGACCCACTGTGGGTCCCCGGCCCATGGTTGGAGACACGCTGGTCTGGATAGAGGACAGAGGACCCCCCTACTACCACAGTGTGTGGCGGTGCAGTAGCAGAGTAGTCCCAGGGTGCATGTAGAGTACAACTAGTTCAAATGGACTTCCTAGGGGCCCCGTCTCATTCACAGGTCTGTCCGAGCTTCTCTATCACCAGGAGGAGGGTGGGGGGAGGTGGGGAATGGGGGAGGATCAAAGGGACAAACGACGAGGACTTGTGCTTGGTGGATCGGTTTACCTTTTCCCGAAAATGATGAACTTGGGCGGTGGGTCAGTTAGGTTGGTGTAAAGGCCTGGCGGCAGTTGAGGTTGTTTTGGTGTTTTGTTGAAATCCCTTTGAAATGATTTGTTCAAAACAAACAAAAGAAGAGATGCCCAGGTCGATTAAAATAAATAAATAAATAAAGGTGTTGAACATGTAATATTTAAAAATGTTGAGTCTCTGGAATTGGCTTGCTGGTCTTATAGGTTGAGAAGGAGGAGGGGAGGAGACTTATTGGTGGAGGAAAAAAGGGTGGGGGTGGGGCGTAAAGAGAGGTAGGACAGCAGAAATGTTCAATGAGGCTACGAGCTCACTCACGCGCAGCAGAGGAGGTAACTGAATGGCTGGCTGGTAATTAACGTCCCATAGTAGATGACTATCCTTTACCCTCCACTGAAAAGGCATCAACTGCACGTCTGAATGCCTTGCGCGAATAATAATTACAAATTAAAAGACGATTATGAAAATATTTTTTGAAGAAGCAAATCAATTGTTTGGGCTTACTTTTCACCTACCACGTGACTTTTAATCTTTAATCATATGCAACAGGTATTTGTTTTGGCTGGACTGTTACTGAGTTAATGTCCGAAAGAAGAAGTATGGTGTCAACGTTTTGCCTCTTGTTGCTGACCAGGAGATCAACTCATGGGATGTAGCGGATGCAGAGTCAGGTTCAACTTGGGCAAAGCGCTGCTGCCCAAAGTGTCCGTGTTCTTTACCATGCTCCTCGTCTTCACATGCTTATTTTACTGCCTCGCCGGTGTTTGTGATTCAGTGCCAAGAACTTTGTACTACGGGGACTATGACGATAAAAGCCGCGGACTTGACAACCCGCGATCCCAAGCGCTTCTGCGCTCGCACCTTGCGGAAGAGCTGGAGTCCCGGTGGAACGGCACGGACTCTGCGGAGAGTGCGCTCGGTGACGCGGAAGAGCGCGGGACAGTAGACGCACCTGGCCAACAACTACCCAGTCCCAGCCTGATTTATGACGGGGCCACAGATGACGGGGGTAACGGCATCCCCGTGTCGAATACATTTGGGACCAAGAAAATCCCCCAAGCGATCATAATCGGCGTCAAGAAAGGGGGAACGCGCGCGCTGCTGGAGTTTCTCCGCATCCACCCGGACGTGAGAGCGGTGGGCGCAGAGCCGCACTTCTTCGACCGCTTTTATGATAAAGGTCTTGAGTGGTACAGGTAGGGAGACGTTATACTCTTGATTGTTTAAGATTTGTTATTTTGTAATGGTTAATCACACCTGTTGGCCTACATTGTGTTTGTTTCCATGTGTATGTGAAAAGTAGGCAAACACATTATTTATTTGATGATTTGAATGTTAAATTGAAAATAGCTATATATTAAAAATGTGTGCGCTATTCTGTTATGATTTAGAGGCAATCAATAGGCTTTTTATCTAAATGTATCGCCAAAAAAAAGATAAATCTAGACATTACCAAACGAAATATTTAAATAAAGTATATGTCATCCGTTGAGCTACATTAAAGACAGAATAGTAAACAACATGTAAAAAATGTATAAAAAAAAAAACTAACTAAACCAAAAATGTCTTGATCTCCAACCTTAATATTTAACACATAAAAAAAGCTCACTCTTTGGGTCATTGTGGCTGTGAAACTTTATAACAGTAAACTATAGACAGATGGGTCCAGCTTAATCTAGGGTATCCAACATAGGTAATTAAATGATACACTTTGATATGACCCATATGTTAAATTTAGCTAGATAAAACAATTACCTAAATGTTGAATAGATTAAAGATTTAGCTAACATGTGGATCTGTGCTATGTTCAAGACCCTATGACTCTGACCAAGCAGTAACGGAAATGTAGTAACTGTCAAGGCTCCCAGTAAGAGGTAGAACAAATAGTTATAATAGTAGCATTAAATATAAATTGTAAATTACAATGACGATAAACCAAATCAAATACATTTCTTAGATGGCTTGTCAATATTGCATGAAGTTGCTGCACTTTTGCGACCCGATTTTATGGTTTGGACAGAATTATTGTTTCTATATTGCCCGGTAGCAGTTCTCACTCTGAGATTGGTGTGAACACTTTGTTAAATCTTGAAACGATTCTTCCCAGATTACATGAATAGGTTAGTACCACCCTGGAAAGAGCTTGTGTGCATGTGCATGTACAGGCAAGAAGCTGAGTGAACAACACAGACATGTCATATTATGGAATAAATGTGGTTCAAATGTTTGAATGTGATTCCTTAATACAGTCAATCAATTATTATCCATGTAGCCATGGATGGCTTAAAGCCTAAGTCAATGGGCCTTAAGATGTCAATCTTCTAATGTCCACTAGGGGTCCGTTAGTATTCTTTAGTTTGGCAATCCTAACTTATAGCATTTAGTTAAATATGAACTTTGGCAAATGTACATTAGCTGAACATATAATAAATACAGTGTTCACTGAAAAGATGCCGTACTTTGTACATGCTAATTAGCATTTGTACATGCTAATATTAAACTGCTTAATTGACACCATCTTCATATTTCTTTTGTCAGGGGTTTTAGGACCCAGAGGGGTAGAGCTGAGTAGGAGTATTTCCTTAAGGTTGAGGGCTAGGAAGAGGTGCATGATGGTCTCTGGGGAGAGTCACTCACCTGTAGAGAACTGCTGATGTTTCCTGTCAATAGCCATCACAGTCTCACACTGCCTGGCTGATATATTCAGACATCCACAGCCAGTAAGCCAATAGCTTACTGTATGATGCAAATAAATTTGATCTAGGGGTCTCCGGGGAGCACTAGATCACCCTGACATTCATTCAAAAAAGCGTTTATACCCTTCAAAGATCAAATGCTTTATTGACGTTGGCCGCGTGTCTTTGATTTGTGGGTCTATACACCGACGAGAGAGAGGCGAGGAACCAGATGTGGGAAGCAAATCCCTTTAGTGTGGGCTTTAAAGGATTCGCTGTAACTTGAATGTTTTGTAAATGTATTGTGCTACGCTCCGATCCCGAGCCAATACAACCACACATTACCGATAAGACTCCTTTGAGGTTAGACAAAAAGGTGGACATGCGCATTCGATTTTCATCTCCATATTCAGCAGATATATAAGAAGATGATGAATTGGCTCGACCCAGCTGTCAAAGGCTATGATTTAGGGGGGGGGGGGCAGCCGTAGCAAGACGGGCCGGAACGGAGGTGGTCGTGATCGTCTCCAGATGGCCTGCAAACTTTAGAACGAGTCCCAGCGGGGCTCTTGCAGCGGTGTCAGATTAGTCTTGTGGTCTCCAGCTCCACAAGGAGACCGTGGCATTCAGAAGACCAGGGAGGGTAGAGGAATGAGACACATTTCATGGTGGAGAACACTTTTAATGCCTTTTTCCTACTCCTCAGCCCCCTTAGTGGCATTTGAATAAAAAATGTTGCGTTGAAACAGCAAGCCAGCGCTTTTAACACAGATCATGTAGTCTGCCCAGCAACAGAATTCTTCAGACTTTTTTTCTTGAGAAGAACCATCAGGGGAACATGGCCCCAAGCACACAGTGTCAGTATGATCGTTTTGAACTCCAGCGCACTTCTATGTATGCAATTTTGTCCCTCAGGCTTCACAGTGACTATCAGATACGGATCTGTGTTGTTGTTGCGCTCGCTGTGATTCAAATCCACGCCTTCACACATACGATACCTGTTGACTCATACGACGCCTCAATGCAGGTGTCAGTCGCGTCTAACTTTGACACGCCTGGCCGTGAAGGTGAAACTGAGCAGACAGGAGCACACAGGCGGCGTCGGCGTCAGAGGATTAAGAAAACAACACATGAGGGCAACAAGATCTTCTTTTCATGGCTTCCTGGTTGAGATCATTGAAAGCGGATTCTGTCCTCTGAAATCTGTAGAGGCTGCTGTCGCCACCAATGTCAGAGAGAGAGAGAATCTCTTTGCATTAATATGCAGCAAGCCATGAGAGGGGTGAGTGACGGGGAAAATCCATGCAGAACCATGATCTGGACCCTTCACCTCAGAGTTGGACTGTGGGGTCGCTCGATGAGAGGGAAGAGAAGTGATGCCTTGATGCTCACTGACTATGGAGCCTTGGTTAGCTGACTGTCACATCTCAGTGCACATATTCCTAGACACGTCATGCATGCAATGCACACACACGCACATATATTCACAAAGATGCACACACACTCACAAACCCACACGCACACACACACACATGCACATGCACACACATGCACCCACACACACACACACACACACACACACATATGCACAAAGATGCACACACACACACACACACATACAATGGCACATGCACGCACACAAACACACATATTCACAAAGATACACACACACAAAGATACGTGTGTGCGCACACACACATACACACACACACACACACACACACATAAAAACACTAACATGCCCTGACAAAAATATATATGACCACAGACATACACACATGCACACAGAGAACAACGTGAACGTCTATCTTAGATTGAAGTTGGAAAACATCTACAGGAAACCAACTAACCGAAATGTTCATGTGGTCGAAGTTTATTTTCCCATCTCAACAGTAATTGCAAGTCATTGATAATCGATCTATTCGATGAGACCTTATTTATGGTGTGTTTTGCATGTACTTCTTTTTACTTGACAACATCCCAGACAAGTTGACCTTTGAATGCTTGTATTTCTAAATAATCAATACAAAACATATTTTGAAATGCGTCCAACATGCACAATAGTCCTTCCAAGGACAAAGCTAGACTCAGTATCACAATTTCTCAGCAAATCATTGCACATTGGTGAATGCCAAACACACATGATTTGAGGTTAGCCGACAACATTTGTGTGCATTGTGGGTAATCTAGAGCCACATGTCCTGGGCGCAGAGTTCTGGATGGATGACTGGATCTCGATATGGGTCTAGCAGTTGAAAGAGGGGAGGAGGGAGCCCTTGTGTTGGGCTCGTTCTCCTCTGCTAGACATTGGAAGAAAGCAGAACACAATATGTGTATTTGAAGACACTCATGGACTAAAGTGCAAAACTGCACCAGCAGTATTATCTTGTGTATGACAAAAACAAAAGGTTTCTTGGGCCCCTGTGTGTATTCTATTTTCTATTTATTAATTTAGCAGATGTTCTTATCCAAAGTGACTAACAGGGACTATTTAAGATTTCCCCCTCCTTCTCTCTCCATCTCTCTCTTCTCTCTCCCTCCCTTTCTCTCTCTCTCCTCGCTATCTCCCCCACCCTTCCTCTTTCTTCCTCTTCCTCTCTTTCTCTCTCTTTTAGGGAGTAGGGCATCTTGCGCTATAGAGGCCTACAGGTAGACTGTGTTCATTGTGGTTCGAACCCAGAGCAACACCCTACCCCTAGACTATGTCGTATGACAATTTCTTTCTAGCTCTCTCAAATGTTTCTCTCACTCCTCTCTTCTATGTTTGCGATTCCTCCCTTGCCTCCTGCCTGTCCTATCTCTCTCTATCTCTGTAGTCCTCGGTCCCATGAGCATCATGGGAACAAAAGATGGCCCCATTAGTTCAAGTGGGAACCCGCAAACATGGCATGAGGACCAAAGAAACAATTAAGTGACATTCCGAGTTGTTTGATGGGTTCGAGGAAACGTTGCAGTAACAGCTTGCATATGTGAAATAAGAACCACACAGAAGAAAAAGAAGAAAATTTGGGCCCTCACTTTCCATGCTGCAGTTACTTCTAATTGTTAAGGTTTCATCTGACATGAAAAGGCCCTAAGTAAATAGTTTGGTGTTTGTTGTGGTTTTTTTCTTTTACAACATGAAGCTGGGCCATGTTGCAATGATAAGATGTTTTATTATCAGTATGATAACAGAAATGTGAATGTAATGGTATGTTACACTAAGCTTTACTTTATAGAATTGCATGCTAAATAAACATGATGCATTGTGATCCGCACAGAAATTCTATCCGAGGAAAAACTCTGCGAGGCCATTCGCCGATATTATGACAGTTTATGGATTGGCTGACCTATACTCATGACACAGAAGGTCTTCTCCAATAGGATTGTGCTTAAACACAGCACACCTCCTCTCAGTAGCAGGGGGAAATGTCAGCAGCACTGAAGAATGGATTGGACTTCATAAAGGACATGGATTTATGTAAATAAGAAAATTAATGTAATGACAAGGGAAAAAACAAGTTTCTCTTTCTGTTCTCTTCAAGCTTTTCTTTGACAATACAATGTTTTCTGGAGTAGATTGTATATTATTGGATGATTTGAGACTCAGGTGTTATCTTGCAATGCAGCTTAATCCTCAATATGACTATGAATTATTGTATGATTTCAGTATCCTTATTATTGTTGTGTAAAGCTTATGCAGACAGAGAGTTTCCATATGCAAGGTGATTTTCCTTGCACCTCATTCAGTGGCTTTAAATGATGTGTAGGCTAAACTACGCCCGATTGGTCTAGCAGCAGGAAGTGGGTTTCTATAGTGTATAGTGTTAAGTTTAACACAGTTTTAATGGTGATCTGTACGGTTTAGAGGCTAGTGTTGAATTTTGGCTGTGGTTTGCAAAGGACCTAATGTCATATACCACCATGTGGTTGAAATTAAAATAAATCGAGTCACATTGTGGTCGATTTTGCGAAGCACTTTTTGGGGTGAAGGATTTTTAAATATGTCATTTCAGCTCGGTGTCAAAGCTAGCAAGAAACAACGTGAGAAGAAATAAACTCAGAGTTTAAACATTTCACACGCCTGCTATTCTCGCATGGTTGCACTAGCACGATATCCGAGGAAATACTGTGTATAGGGAAAAACAAGGAACAACAAGGAATACTCAGTGGAATATTGGGGACATTTTCCCCAGGGAAATTGAAAGCCAATTAGTTTGACATACAAATACACAACTACTTTTTTGTCTGGTCATTCGATTTTTGACTTAGAGCTCTAGTGTTGCAAATAGGCTATTTCATATTTTGACATGCTCAGGTACTGATTATTTTCAATAGTAACAATCAGTAGGAGCCTGTATTACTTTAGTGATGGCTTTGGCACAGAATACTACTCTTCTCATGGTGAGACAATATGGCAGATATGGCATTGTTCTGGTGAAGATAATATCGATAATGAATGCTGTCTTGTGTGTCTATTGTAACACCATGGCTGTCGAGCGGCGATGTCACGGTGAACTTTGATATCCACAACTTTCTGGTAGAACCATCCGTACACCAAATTGTGTTACGTTTAGCTGACAATTGCTTCATAACAGCTTCTACCTGTGTGCAAAGTAGAGGGCAAATAATAGCAAAGGGTGTAGTTCCTTGTGGGTAAGCATGATCATTTGGTGCTTTAGCTCCAATACCTCACCCTCCATGTCACTCATACACACACACACACACACACACACACACACACACACACACACACACACACACACACACGAGCAAACACACACACATACATCCACACATACACACACAGACACACACTACACACACCACTCACACACACGAACATACACGAACACACACATGCACACACACACACACACACACACACACACACACACACACACACACACACGCACACACACTCTCCCTCCCTTTCTTTCTCCCTCTCTCTTTCTCTTTCTCACCTTCTCTCTCTCCCTCTCTCTCTTTGTCTCTCTCACTCTCACATATCTCTCTCTTTGCTCTCTCTTTCTCTGTCTCTCTCTTCTCTCTCTCCCTCTCTTACTTTCTCTCCCTCGCTATCTCCCTCACCCTTGCTCTTTCTTTCTCTTTTTCTTTCTTTCTTTCTTTCTTTCTTTCTTTCTTTCTTTCTTTCTTTCTTTCTTTCTTTCTTTCTTTCTTTCTTTCTTTCTTTCTTTCTTTCTTTCTTTCTTTCTTTCTCTCTCTCTCTCTCTCTCTCTCTCTCTCTCTCTCTCTCTCTCTCTCTCTCTCTCTCTCTCTCTCTCTCTCTCTCTCTCAATCATATCTCAACCGATTTCCCCCATCCACAGTGATGTTGGAAGAATGTGTACAGAACCAAGACTATGGACTTTTTACTTAAATACCAGTCAAGCCGTTTCCTAGACGAACATCTTGTCATCTTGTTTTTCCAAGTCACTCCAGGGTACCGTTTAAAACTGCAAGCATTTTGTGCAGAAAGCCCGACACTTAGGGAAGGCGGGGGTGAGGGGGGGGGGGGGCAGGAAACTTCCTGGCCACATCCTTCTTGCCGGGGGGGGGGGTTAGTTGTTAGTCTTCTAATCCAGCCTGCCTTGTACGTATCAGTGGTATAATCAGTGCTGTATCACTTCAGGGAGCTAAGGACCACATCCTCCGAACAGCAGGGCCTCCACACAGCCCAGTAAACGGAAAACATGCCTCCGCCCAGTTGGTAACACCACTGCATATGGTTCACATGCCAGGGGACCGGAGGGGCTGGTTTGTTGTTGTTGTTTGTGTGTTGTTATACTAGTTATTAGCATTGGGTATTATTCCCTAAATGTTGATTTGCACCACATTTGCAATCTGTGAGGGTTTAAAAAATTGGTTGTAGTCAAAAAGTCAAAAAGTCAAAAATAGTTGCCCTTGATGAAAGATTATATGAGAGTAAATAAATAAATCGCCCATTCGTTGGATAATTGAACTACTTCATTTGAACAGTAGGAGAATGACAACAACTGTATAACTATTCGATCACAATTACTATAACCAATTAACAAATATCTATAATATAGATAAATACATCTGAATGCATAAATTAGTCTTTCAAACGACAATGGTGAATCTCCTACAACACCTAGATTGTTTATCCATATGAATGTATTATAAAATTAAGTTTATAAACGTGAATGTTAAAAGTGTTGAAAGGGGTGTGTTGAATGAGGAAGTCCCCAGAGAGGGAATGGAGGCACCACACACCATTAACTATTCATAAGAATGAAGAGACAGTCAATTATCCAAGTGCCAAACTTCACTTAGTGAAGGACACACGCTTGTGGAGGAGAATATAGAGGACAGGAGGCCCCATCACAGTTAGGTACTATCATTCATCTATTTTATCTCTCTATCTCTCTGTCCCTCTTTCTATCTCTTTGTCAGTCTTTCTTTCTCGCTCTCTCTCCTTCCCTATAGATCTGTCTCTCTTTCCCTCTTTCACAGACACACATGCACATGAATACTCATAGCACACACGCACGCGTATGCGTGCACACACACACACTCTGACACACACACACACACACACACACACACACAAACGTGATCAGAATTTTCAACACGCAGAGACAGACATATTGATTAGGTTGAGGTGAACAGGGGACGTTTGCAGTCGTTGAATAACAATCAATAAATGCTCTTTTATGATGGAAATCAATGAATGGATGGCCTACTTGAAAGTACAGGAGGAAACCTGAAACTTTCCTTCACTCATCATTGACACTTTATGCTTGTTTTTCTCATGATTACAGGGGGGAAGATTGTTAAAAGTTGTAACAGCACCACCAGCAATATCTCTCCCCCTCTATTTACTTTACTGCTCTACTGTCTACAGTACAGGGTTGTAGTCATGAGAGAGCCAGTGCTTAGGATGCAGAAAGCTACCACTTTGAACTACCGTGAACTGGTGCTTAGCTTAAGGCTATTATAGGGTGAGGGTTGTTTCTCCCACACACTATAGCTCTCTGGGCTACAGTACGCAGGATTAAAATAATTAGCCAAAAGATGGGCTGCTGCACTCTGGGTTTGAAGAATCATTTGATCTCTGAGCTGAGGGTTCAATGCGATTCTTACGGCATTTTTCTCTCTGATCATTCCTAAACACAGTGCACACGTGTGCACACTAACACACACACACACAAACAGTGGATGTGATTGTAATGCACCTCTATCCTTTGGCATCGGCTTCCTTTGTTTTCTTTTCATCCTGAGGCTCATCCTACCCGTGTGTGCTTTTTCACCACGTTGTTGGCATGGAAACAAAAAGAACGACCTAACAAATTCTTTATCCAACTGGCTTCTCAAAACAATCATCAAAGTCCATTGAGTGAACAATGAGAAGAAAAAGTAAATAACTGGCCGGGTGACATCATTTCAAAGCGGTGTCTGGTGGAGATATAGCTCTGGTCTGTCTTTATGAATGATATGCTTCTCTTGCACGGCCGCAACATGACAGGCACCCTCGTTCTTCCAAACCCTTTGAAGACGGCTCCTTTCATTAACAAGCTTGATTCCACGCTGGCTTTTAAATGGCAACAAACAAAACACACGACGCAACACGACCCTACTTGTTGATTTAATAGTACAGCTACAGATTGCTGTGGTCCCCCCCTCCCGCAACCCAGTTCCATTTCCAGGAATATTTGCTGTAAGATGTGGCGGATAAACGCACCACAGGGAAGGATTATTGTCCTGCCCGTGGAGAGAGTGAGCGTTCCCATTGTCGTTTTGTCAAGCAATGTGTGCGTGGAGTTTACATTCAGTGTGTGAGTGACAGACTGCCAGCGTCCGTGAATGTCAGGATGAGACATCGGAGCTGCTGCTCGGTCAACTTGTAACCCACAAGGTGCCCACACAGCTCCCACGGAGGCCCTGGCTCCTGCCAGCCCTTCTCCTGGCAGAACCCTGCAGGGAAATCTGAGGAAGACGGAGCAATGGCCCACACACAGAAAGAAAATCAGAGCGCTCTTCTGACATTTGAATTTTCAGTTATTTTCCAGTGTTTTTCAACATATGATATAGAACAGGTGCACAATACATAAACACACAACAACATGTTGTGTGTTGGGTTATGTTTCCTATTACATAATTACATGGAAATACAGAAGATTACTATAGGACAAAAGTCTCCATAGCATAATTCAACGCTATTTACTGAATAATCTAAACGCAAACCATTCTGCAACAATGGATCTGTTCTTTATTCGCCAGTGTTACTACAAAGCAATGGTTGCCATTTGCCATTGGCTAGTTAGGTATATCAGGCCGTAATCTGTGTCTGGTCTGGTCTGGATAGATCCAAGATGGAGCCCATAGGAGGAATGTGTTGGCCCTGCAGGGAAGACCTCTGGCAGAGAGGGAGGGAGTCTTTTGCTGTTAAGTGGTTCTTGTGGCTTTGAGGCTTGGAATCACCAGGAGCTGTACTGAGTGGAAGGCCCTTTTCTATTCACAACAGCTTACAGTGATGCCGGGATGGGATGACTGGAGCAGGTCTGGAGGCCTGTGTGTGTGTGTGTGTGTGTGTGTGTAAACATGATGAGTGCAGATTTATTTTAGGTTGTTTTAATGGACAACATTCAGTACACACTCTAATACGTTTATGTCGTCGGTGGATGTTATTGTCAGCCTGCTGCTGTCATTAACATCACGTCTATCATTTTTAAGTGAGCAGACTAGAAGTTCAAGCTTATCAAACGGAGGACATTTAGCGACAGGGTGTGCTGGGTCATTCAGACGATGACCAACATTTGGTGTTTTTTCCCTCTGATCTCTTCCAGGAGCTTGATGCCCCGGACCCTGGACGGCCAGATCACCATGGAGAAGACCCCCAGCTACTTTGTGACCAAGGAGGCGCCGGCCCGCGTCCGCACCATGAACTGTGACACCAAGCTCATCGTGGTGGTCCGGGACCCCGTGACCCGCGCCGTCTCCGACTACACCCAGACCCTGTCCAAGAACCCGGGTCTGCCCACCTTCCAGAGCCTGGCCCTAAAGAACGCCACCACGGGCCTGATCGACACCACCTGGAGCGCCGTGCGCATTGGCCTCTACGCCAGGCACCTGGAGAACTGGCTGCAGCACTTCCCCTTGTCCCACTTCCTGTTTGTCAGCGGCGAGCGTCTGGTGTCCGACCCGGCGGGGGAGATGGGGCGCGTGCAGGACTTCCTGGGGCTGAAGAGGGTGGTGTCGGACAAGCACTTCTACTTCAACCAGACCAAGGGCTTCCCGTGCCTGAAGAAGCCAGAGGGGAGCAGCAGACCGCGGTGTCTGGGGAAGTCCAAGGGCAGGCCCCATCCCCGGATCCCCTCAGAGGTCCTGCGGAGACTCAGAGACTTCTACCGGCCCTTCAATCACAGGTTCTACCAGATGAGTGGACAGGATTTTGGCTGGGACTAAGGGGATCTTTAAGGACATAATCCCGAAGCCTTAGTATCTGTTTGGCAGGTGCGGGTTCACTGTTCCTCCAGACTGTGGGCTGTAACCTTTTGAATTGGACTCATATTTACAGCGTTTTGCCTGGCTGTATAAAGTCTATACACAGTGTACAGAGCATGTGACTCAGTGCTGAAGATACTTGAACTTGATGTCCAGCAGAGGGACGATATGCACACGCACAGCTGTAAGTCCACAAGACCAAAGGCAGCAAGTTACCTTGGATGCCTTCCAGGTACTCTGGGATGGATAGTTACAGTGATTCAAGTACAGTTATGTTTATTTTAATTTAGCACATGCTTTCTGTCCAGAGACAAACGTGAGATGGACAACAATCAAAATGTACAAACGAAATAGGAGAAACTATGAAATAAAGGGAGCTGTGAAATGATATCATGTATGGTTGATAGCTGATCGCATTTTATTTTTTGTTTGTTAAGGATATAAGCTAATATTTATGAGTTATGTTGATTTACAGTACAACAGATGAGCTGAGAGTTCTTTATAGAGGTGAACGTATTTATTACATTACAACGAAACATCCATGAAAAGGCTTTGAAAAGTCGATATTGACGTGACATTGGAGAAAAATGTCTTTGATGAACCACTATTTTTTTGTACCTATTTTTATACATATATGTTTGAGGCATGTTACTTTAATGGTATTCATGTTTAGAATTACAACACCTAGACATGTGTGTTATACATGTATAGGACATTACAAAGTACACATTGTATACATTGATAATATAACTTTAAGGGTTTCAGCAATTTTATCAAAAATTAACTCACAATCTCCATTACAGAAAATTGGCTTATGTGATAATATCCTTCACCATCCCATTCATCAAATGGACAATACATACAGTGTTTGTGTACATTCTGTTATTAAACAGTTATTAAAACATTATTATTATGAAACAATTTAGATCCCTTTATATGGAGAATGCAATGTAAAGTAATATTTATTTTCAAAGCAGTATGCTTAATCTAACTGTGTATTTTGTAGCAATAAGTCAAGTTGTATTTGACATGACATTCATATGGGGTAGCCTATAATGTTGCATTAGAATTCCTATCTGTTAAACCCTCATTCATAAAAGAAATTGATTACATTCTTCAAAGAAATTACCTGAATTCTAATTCCTCAAGAAATGTAATAAACAAGCTTCAAACTGACACATAAGACGTGATTGCCTTGTTACTGTTACGGTAATATCATCTTTATTGAGTAGTCTTTATTGCTGTCGTGGGGGAAAGCTGTCCCCTGCTTTTAATACAGCTCTCAGAGCACTTGGCAGTGCCCATGCAGGAACCAACTCCAAGTCTTACGCCAGCGCACGGGTATAAACATGCAGGATTTCTGTGTGGCATGCCCCCCGGGAATCATCAGTCCCCCTGTGTCTTTCCGGGTATACATCCTACAAACACCAACACTATGCCCAGATTCTCTGGTGGACAACACCCCAAAAAGATAGGAAGTCATTGAAGCTCAGGAACATACTCAGGAACATGCACAAGAAACAGCTGTTTGTGTCACTGGCTCGCATTGTATGTTCCATTTCAAGTGTCATGATGCCCATCAGGATGCCCATGGTTGCCCACTTCTGCTTTTATTAGAATGCCAGTTACGTCAGTAACAAGAAGAAAAACTGCACACAGGAGGAACTGTTTAAGGGCATTGGCATCCCACTCCTGTTCCAGTAAACTATTTGCCCAGGATCTCTTTCCCTCTCACACACACACACACATAAACACACTTAAGCAAACACACACACACACACACACACACACACACACACACACACACTCAGTCTCTTCCGCCTCTCCCTATGTCTCTCTTCCCTCTCTCTTTCTCTCTCTCTCTCTCTCTCTCTCTCTCTCTCTCTCTCTCTCTCTCTCTCTCTCTCTCTCTCTCTCTCTCTCTCTCTCTCTCTCTCTTTGTGTGTCTCTCTCTAATAGGTCTTGCCACAGTGTATTAAAAGTCGTCACCACCACTGAAATGTCCCTGGCTCTGTTTAAAATGCTTTACTACTTCTCCTCTCCTCTCCTCTCTACTTTAGCAGACTTGCTGATAACGCCACTTCTATTGTGTGCCAGGCCAGCGGTCAGCCTGTGACACAACTCATTTACCAAAATGCTAGCTGGGTAAAATGTTATTAGGCCAAAAATGGGATTAGGCCTAAACACGTCATGAGGCCTAAACATGTCATGAGGCCTCACTATGTTGCTAGTCCTAAAAATGGGATTAGGCCTAATGATATTATGAGGCCTAAATATGTTATTAGGCCAAACTATGGTATAAAGCCTAAAAATGGGATTAGGTTTAAACATGTTATGAAGCCTAAATGTTATTAGGCCTGAAAATGGGATCAGGTCTAAATATGTTATAAAGCCTAAAAATGGGATTAGGCCGAAAGATGATATCAATCCTAAATAAATTATTAGGCCTTAAAATGTTATCAGGCCTAAAGATGTTAGTAGGCCTAGAAAGGGGTATAGGTCATAAGGATGTTAGCAGGCCTAAATATGTTAGTAGGCAGACAGTTGAAATGCCTTAAGGAAGTATTAGGCCTAAATACATTATGTTAGACTTAAACATTACCATTAGTCATTTAGCAGATGTTTTAATCCAAAGCATTTTACACTGAATACATAAACATGTAAGTATTAAGGATCAGGTAGGGGTTAAAGACATCTTGCTCAGTTAGATTTATTATACTAAATATGTTTCACAGTTTCTTTTAAGGTCTGAATATGATATTAGGCCTAAATATGCTATAGGCCATCCAGTGCCAGGTTTCACAGTAATAAGCGAAGGGTTAATTGCGTCATCACACTTAATTGTTCACTGTGAAGCCACAGTTACGGTTAAGGATGATGAATCAGTTCAAGTTTTGGCGTGGCCCACCACATTTCTCAACACCCGTGGCAGTTAAGTAAAAGTAATTTGAGTAATTAGAGTTGGAGCAATCAAGCTAAAGCAAGTAGCAATCAAATTGTAGGAAAAAGATAGTGACTCATCGGAAGATGTATCATCTATCAAACTTTATAGTCTTCTTTTTTAGACAGCTAATTAAATGTTATCTTAATTGACGAAAGATGAAGTAAACGCATAGTCAGTACTACGCAGTTTGAAGGGATAACAAGCAAAGTATAATTGTATTCTTCATCTACGCTACATGTAGGTCTATATATTAGAGAAAGCACAACAATAGTCCTATGTAAGATAAAAAACACATAATTTATTTGTGCTACTAATGTGATATAACCTTTTAAAGTTCAAATGCAGAGCATTTTGCACATATGAGATGTATTTTTGATCATCAGAGACCTAGCAATGATTAATGACCAAATGGTATTCTGGGTTCTCTATGGAGGGCAATTCCTCATTTATAAAATCTGTAATAAACAATAAAGCCACACCGAAAAAGTCAGCTTTTTCTCAAAACAACGAGAACACTGGGTGATCTGCGTCTCCGATTCTCATGCAATTTGTTTGGCTCTGGCCAGTATGCGACTTCTGAGGGTTTGGAAGCCGCAATTTGATGCATGCCATCAATTCCTACCATTGTAGATGCCATTTTTCGCTTGAATGAAAATCCCCACGTTGTGGACTGGGTTACGCACCGCTGACTATCTGAGACTTTGGCACGATGGGCGATGTATATTGTGTGCTGCGACTCCGTATTGCAAGTGGGCACATGGCAGACAAATCAGAGGGGCGCCTATTAAAGGGGCAAGGACAGATTGTGTTGAGGGAACGGATTTGGGAGCAGCGGATAAAAAAAAGAGGGATTACAGCGTAAAAGAGGCAAATGAAGACGCTCCGTAACTGGAACAGGAATCCACACATTTTCCGCCCTCACCGCAGTCTCCTTCAACCCTGGAAAGAAATGCCTGGGGAATTTATCTCTTCCCTGTGGTAAAGGGTCCAAGGTTTCTCGTTAAAGCTTGGCTCCGTGCTTTAATTGTTGAGAGCGTAATTTGGATTGGAATGTTATTAAAAGTACATTTTGGAAAAAGGTCTTTATTGGGACATGGATGACAGTATTGCAATGGTATTTATTCGATTGTTTTCCAGACTTGTTTTTGTTTACACTTAACTCTTATAGATAGGCCTTGGATAAAACTCATGTTTCCAAATGGATGAGGAGCCAAAATAAAATATTATAGACAGCATCCTTAACTTATTGGTTTCCTTACACATCCTTTTTAACTGAGATCTTTTTAAAACGGGTGTATTTCTTTTTAGGAAAGAAGTTTGCTGTGGCACAGTGACAGGGGTATAATCACTTGTTCTCCACCTGTATACTTTAAATTTAAAATATATAAAGTTTGCCGACCTCCTCACCTTGGTTGAAAATGAGTATGTGCACCTGGCATCTGCCTTTTGAACACACCATTTCATTGGACCCCAGTTTACAGTTCCCTCTGAGTGGTTTTCATCCTCCTGATGTAGCTCTGCCAGGTCTACAGTATAGGCTACAGAGGCCCTAATTGGGCCCTTTCATTTCTGCCTTTGTTGTCACTTTATAGGCCGGGTCTTGATTGAATCCCAGCATCCCATTTTCGCCTTATTTCTTCTGCACAGGAAGAGATCACTAAGTCTTCAAAGTTTGCAGGCTGACAGGAAACCTTTGAAAAACAAGGTTTAAATATAACTGGGAAAAAAATGACATGCAGGACTTCACAGACACACAGCAGACATGCACACACGCACAGAGAGAGAGAGAGAGAGAGAGAGAGAGAGAGAGAGAGAGAGAGAGAGAGACGTTCCTTCTGCTGGTTATGCCGGTGGTTTTAAGCTAAGAATGACAACACCACAGCCAGGTCTCGTGACATGCTACACAGCACACATAGCAGGCTGTCACCAATGGTCATTCCTCTAGACACAGATGCAGACCAGTTCTAAAACCGTTAGTCTATCTACACTCTTTCTCTGGTTATTAGTATATTCTAGTAGTTAGTCTATCAACACTCTCTCTCTATCTAGTTATTAGTATATCCTAGTTGGTAGTCCATCTATCTACACTCTTAAGTAACAGTCAATTGAGGGATAACATGAAGAATAACTTCTACCAGTTAATTCTCACCTGCCATGTCTGTTTTGATAATGGCTGTTCAGAATTCATTTCTGGAAAATAGAAGGGGGAAAAAGCTAGTGCCCTCTGTAATTTGTATCTGAACATGGAAGCAATAGATTGTTATGTGAACTTTGAATACAATCCACATTAACTCCAGTAAATAAATATACCTTTCGTCATACACTGGTAAGGCTGACATTACAAGTGAACCAATCCTTGCCTTTCCCTGGTGTCTGACACCTGACACCTCGAGACACACGTCATAGTCTGCTACCTACTTTTAAAACACACCCTTAACTGACACTTTAATTTAACTGCATCTTCTGTTCTGTCATTGTATGCATTAGGCCTAACTGCAAGATTTGATTCCTTTTTGCACGTCAGAGTCCTTTAAAGCTAGTCTAAACGATTGACGCAATGTTAAATGGTTTTGACTGTATTAAACTTCCGAACTTGATTCTATGTGACATGACATTATGAATAACAGGCGGACGGGGTGGGGGTTTCCAGGTAATCTATTCCGTACCAGTGTCATTGTTCTTCTCATTGATGACCAAACACCACTTCAGAGGCTGTTAAATGCCTATTCCAGAGCTGTGCTTATGGGTCTTTGAAGCCACTGTTGAACTATACACCACGATGTAATAGAGTCCTTCCCAAGGGGCCAATGAACCGTGGGATTTATTATAAAAAACACAGACATGACCAATTACCCTCTTCTCTAGATCTATTTTAGACTGAAAAACGCCTTGTGGTGGCTATGAGCCATTTCCCTCCCCCAAACTGAGGAGAGCCTTATTGAATCTGTCATACCTGGCTCCCCATTGATGGACACACCGGCCCAGAGGGGCCCCTGAGGGCCAATGCTTAGGCTTGGGTGATACGATGCCCCAGAATGATGGGAGATGGAGGGGACTCGGGTTACGGTAGACAGGCCCAGGACAGGCCGCTGGGGCTAGGGCGGGGGGTGGGGGGGGGGGGGGGGGGGGGGGTCTGATTGATCCTGAAAACAGAGAGGCCTGTGGGAAAGAGAGAGGTGTAACTGAACCTGGAACAGATGTTTGACAGCGCTGGAAGAATGTGGTCATTCCCATACAGGTAGTCTTCTTGAACTTCACACGCCCATGCTAAACCACGTTTGAGGAAATGTGATATTCAAAACCATGTCACTGGAATTGTGTGAACTTGAACTTTTATTGTCCCTTTTTTTGGTGCATCAAATGGTAAATATGGGATCCTTAAAATATGCAGAGTTTACAAGCACGTGTTAGCATAGAATAAGATAAATGTTGAAAGAATCAATGGCACTGATATTTGCAGGTGTAAGCAAAAGGTAAAATCACGGCCAAACAATAGTAGAATGAAGACCCATTGTTAAAGGTGAACTGATTACTAGTAGTAAGGCTATAATTGTACAGTAATTCCACTCAAGGACATACAACTGAATACAGACTCCTGAATTAGGATTCCTAATGTCATCATGTAATCAGTAATGTAATCTGACTTTAGATTAATATCTAAAGTCATATAGCAGACAACCTCAAATCTGGTGACCGGGGAATTTCACTTTATTTCACTACATGTTGGTTTAATTTTCGAACATTTTGCTAAAGGCGGGGATCTGTAATGGCATAATTGCCTAACATAAACTTGGCCAGCAGATGTACTATAAAAAAAACAATCTGTAAAGGTTTAAAATCAACACTGTGAAGACCGGCCACTATAGAAGTACACTATTTAAAATCCCCTTCTGAAAACTTCTTCCATTCGGGTACTACTATTCTTTGGAAGAATATTTGTTAATGAACAGGAAACAAGTTGTAACCCCGCCCCTTGCTGCTTTTGGTTTCCGGCCTAGGCTCCGTGTCGTCTCCACTAGAAGTACTGCTATAACATAGAAGGACTGCTAGATCCGAGGTGAAATACGTGCTAATGTTAGTTTTGTGTTTTTAATAGCATGTGAGTGTTTTTTTGTATAATCTTTGATCTGAATTGGGCTGATTGGAGGAGTAGGCTAATAGTCCTATCTATGCAACAAATGTTGGGCTACTGATGAAAAAGTATTTATTTGAGGACACTTCTTGACAAAGTATTTGATTAAATGGAGCATGGTCAAAAAACACGCCTGCAAGGAAGGAAGACAACTAAAGGAATCTACACATTAAGGAAGTCAGAAGATTGGCATGGCCTCAGTATCAGACCTCATGGCTGCAATTGATAACTAACATATCACCATCAATTGAAGAGAGGAAGCGAGCTATCTCTTGGTGCAAGGAGAATGTATACAAATGCCTTTTAAATTAGTCACAATTGAAAAGAGGAAAAAAGGACACATTGGCCTAATGAAATCTACAATTATTGCATTTAATGAATGAAAAATACTAAATGTTGCGTATATATGCAAATCATCTTTAATTTACTACGGGCTTAACAATATATTTAGTTAATTTAACAACCAATGAGCAATCATAAGCAGTCGCTAGGTTTTCTTTTACATGTTGCAAATACTGGCGCAAGGACGCCACCTGCTGGCCAGGACACTGCGTTGAATGAATTGAAGTAGCCTAAATAACAAATGAAATCACATGTAAATCCCTTTTTCATTTTAGATAATTTCCAACCTACACGTGCATCCATACATTTGTTAAATCACACATGGTTTTCTTATTAGTGATTTTTTCGTTCTACTTTGAAGTTCATGGTAATGACGTCTTCTATCCCCGCCTGGAGCTCGTCGTGCTCCTGTACGGCGGAGACCCCTTTCGGCGTCCCGGTCAAAATGAGGTCGCCCTCCTCCAAAGTGATGATCTTGCTTATGTAACTGATGAGATAAGGAATGGAGAAAATCATCTGAGCCGTGCAGCCGTTCTGTCGCAACTGGTCATTCACCTTCAACCACAGCGTCACGTTATCCGGGTCAGGGATCCGTTCTTTTGGAATGAATTCGCTTATGGGGCAGGAAGTGTTGAAAGCTTTAGCCAGGGTCCACGGCAGACCCTTAGACTTGCACTCGTCCTGGATGTCCCGGGCTGTCATGTCCAAGCACAACGCGTAGCCCGCAACGTGGTCCATAGCAGTACTCTGTGAGATAGCCGTGCCGCCCTTCCCAATTACAACCCCCAACTCAACTTCATGGTGCAAGTTGCTGGAGTACAAGGGGACCAGAATAGGAGAACCCTCGGTAACATATGCAGAAGGGGGCTTCAAGAACAAGATAGGCTCTGTAGGAAGAGCGTTCTTTAATTCCTTTGCATGGTCAGCATAATTTCTTCCCACGCAGATGATTTTCCTGCCCCATTCCCAGAACCGAGATATATTTCGCACAGTCATTGAGTCTACATAAACAGTTTTCAGCCACATCCACCAAACAGTCCAAGCCTGTAAAAACGACCTTTGACAGCAAAACACTCCCACTTCCGTGTGGTCTGTCAATCTACGGAGCCCCAAATAGGAAAAAATATATAGGGCTAAAGTTGCACAAATTGAAACAGGATAGCTATATATATATATATACAGTTACGAATGCACACTGTACAGTATACAAAACTATGGTAGCGCATGCTATTACATGAACAGCTAAAGTAAAAACAAATGCAGTGTCAAACAACTTGTCAAACGCTGTAGGCCACCGTTCACGCAAACCTGCTACGTAACACTCCCCCATTCCCCGATTGGTTGAGATTAGGAGGTTAAAGTTGATATGTGACGCAAAACTACACGCTAACCGAACCTTTTACCTGATCACCGATACCAACGTTGTTATGTTATTCAGGTCATTGATAACGAATGCCTGCACTCTTGGTTTTCTTGGAGCTGCAACGACTTACAGCCTTGGTTTGTTGTTGTTTTCTTCGTTATTTAGCCCACACTTTCCTTTTGTACACTTTGTTCGTTGTATAACCAGTGCAACGCAATCTTTATCTGGACTGTCACTCCTAGCCAGGCTGTCAGACTTTTCTTTTGGTTGTACGCTGACGTTTACCTTGTTAATATGAGGTCGTATAGCTGTCGTAATCATTTTAAAAGCCGTGTTTGAACGTGGCTTTTCGAACGAACTTGCCATTATTTCCACGTTATCTAGAAGTTTTCAATATCTAATGGCAATTGAGGCTAACTTTCCTGTTTTAAAATGTCTCGGTTGTCGACCGTATTCTATTGTTTCTGTCACTATCACATCGCTGTCGCTGTCATTGTAAACCGTAAACTGATACAACTGTATACATCCACCCAGTCCCTGTGAAAGTGAAAGCCCAGCTCATCCACGACCTAGTGAGGAAGTCATCGGTTGTCGAACAATCCAACATGAAGGTTGAACTACTTCCAGCGCTCAGTGACAACTACATGTACCTTGTGATCGACGTGGACTCCAAAGAAGCGGCTATTGTCGACCCCGTCGAGCCAATCAAGGTAGGTCGCGTAGTCCCATTGTATGCTAACTCTTTCTGCCCTTTAGCGACTGTAAGTATTCTGATCTCAATGTGAATGTGTGTCTACAAATGAACAGGTAACGAACAGGACATGAAGAAAAGTTGGAGTAAAGTTGCCTGTATACTGTTGTCTATTTCTCTCCAATGTTTTATTCGCTGCCTATTAATTTGTGAATTAATACAGACACTGTGGAATATATTGTCCCATCTGCTATCACTGAAATGCCATATAATTCCCTCACCAAACCTAGAAACTCATTTAGGCCATAAAACCCCATTTGCTAGGCCATAAAACCCCATCTATTTTTTGAGCATAACATTATATGGTCATGGTTTGGTGAAACCAGAGGATGCGTCACATAGAACAGACTCGGGGTTCGTTGAAACCTCTACCTCGTACACACACCAAGGGCTTAGGCCTGGAATAGCGATCACTGCCCATAGAAGATAGTATCCATGGAAACCAAATTGAACTCCGGAAGGAGTACCCCCACTAACACCCATTGAAAAAGTCAGATAGCGTATGCTCACAAGAGCCAATCAGGAGAAGCTTCCCATTTAGGCGGAGCTTCAAACTTTGACAGAATAAAATAATGAACGCAATATTCTAAGTTCAGTATTCACTCTCAAGACTTATTTTACTGTTACTATGTTGTTATACCAGAATAAACTCAGTTTCCTCTGTATTGTCTCTTCAACGTAAGTGAAGAACTGCCAGCGTTCTGTATGACAATACCCATTGAGAAGTTAACGTTCAACTGTGGCTGTGCCATTACAGGTTCTAGAAGCAGTCAGGAAACATGGAGTACGACTCACAACAGTGTTGACAACCCATCACCATTGGTAAACAAAATTGTTTACTATTGCAATTTAAAAATAGCGTTGGCATCCTGATGGTCATTGCAGGGGGTAACATAAGCCTATTGGCTCTGCAGGGATCATGCTGGTGGGAATGAGAAGATGGTGAGGTTGATGCCGGGACTAAAGGTGTACGGAGGAGATGACCGAGTCGATGCCCTCACGAAGAAAGTCACTCATTCCAACACACTCAAAGTAAGGCTGTCTGAATGCACATCCAAAATGTAGATGTTCTAGAGCAAGATGGCTGTCCAATACTTGCTGAATGAGTTTGTGTATTCTATATCTGTTTCTAAGTGTTTTTGGATTTAAAGCAACTGCTTGATTACGAAACAGTATTAATAGTGGTAGCTGTGATGAGACATGTAAGAAATTGGTGTGCTCGTAACGCACATGGCTCATGCATTGTAGATACCTTAAAATCTCAATTCAATTTCATTCATACTTTGTACATAGTGTGGCAACTCAACTAGAATTCGGAACAAAGAAGCCGAGAAACCGCTGCGGTTAAATCCCAGACAGGGAATCCTTTATTTTAACAACTCAATAAATCAATCCAAACAACATAGGTTCTTCCCGGACCGGGGTAACTTTCTCGTATATCCCGCCTTCAGCCAGGGATTGGGGGAATAGAGCTCGTCGGGTTTCCGTACGTCGTCCTGCGTGCTCTTCCCCTTCGTCTCCGAGTATCGAGGGATCTCCTTCTCGTGTCCCTTCTCCGAGCGTTCTCCTTCTCGTATCGCAGAGTGATCTCCTCCTTGTATCGCCGAGCGATCTCCTCCGTGTCGCTGGTGAGCGTTCTCCTTCTCGTATCGCCGAGGGAACTCCTGCTCGTAGCGCCGAGGGAACTCCTTCTCGTAGCCCGGAGATTCCTCGTCTCGCGTCTCTTCCTGCGTCTCCCTTCCGTAAGCCACGCCGAGCGCCGCTTATATCGGCGTCGGTCCAGGTGTCTCCCATTTCGCTGATTGCAGCCGATGACGAACTCCGGCGTGCAATCTTCCGGAGAGCGGTGGTAGACTCCACTTACCACCGCTCCCCTGAGCCGCCTGGGGCGCTGTCCTGTTGCCGGGTTGCCACACTCCTCCACCCTTTGATGAAGGCCCGGCCTTCTCCAGACCGCCCATAGGCAGGCGTCGTCGGGGGTACCCGTCACCCTCTTCGGGGGTCTCCTCCTGGGAGGATTGGGCCCCAGGACCCCGTAGGTGGGTCGTACGGCGCGTCTGTGTCTCCTTGGGTGTGGTCGGGAGAACCGGAGATCCGCCCCGGGGTTCCAGAGCCGGGGTAGTATGGGGTAGTCCCTCCCTGGACATTGGCGAGCGATATGGCCCGTCTGGCCACAGCTGAAACAGCGTCGCTCGTCTCGGGGCTCCAGGGAGGGGCGCGGTGGTCTCTGCGTGGGGGAACGTCTCTGGGGGTCGGGTCCACGCCAGTCGCCCCGGCACTTCCCTGCCTGGCCTGCGTCAGCCGGATCGGCCCCCTGGGCCCTCCTCCGCAGCTCAGCTAGTTGTTGGTGGCTGCGCTCCGCCGTCAGCTCCACGTTCCTCTGGGTCTCCTTCTGGCTGGCCACCAGACCCTCCAGGCGTTTGACCTGCGCCTTCTCAAACTCCAGCTTGGTCTCCAGCTCCCGAACCTTGGCCTTCTGGCGGCCTACCTGGGACCTCTCCACGGTGGACTACTCCTTGCACTCCAGCTGACTCTGCAGAGCTTGCATCTTCTCCTGGACCTCCTGTTTCTCCTTAAGGGCCTCCTCCAGCTGTCTCTGAAGGTGGATGTTCCTTTCGTTGGAGATGTGAGAGTTCTGGTTGGCCACGGCCAGCTCGCGCTCCCGGTCGTCCAGCTTCCCCTTGAGCTGGTCCAGATCCTCGATGAGGTGGGCCTTCTCCTCCTCCGTGTGGTACCGCTGCTCCATCAGGTCCGCTAGCTTGCCCACGAGCTCTTGGCTGCGCTCCTCGGCCAGCTGCTTGCTGTCGGCCTTGCTGTCGTCCCGCAGCTGGGCCACCTGGTCGCCGAACCGCTTCTGGGCGTCGCGCTCCTTGGCCACGCCCTTGTTCAGCGACTGCTCCAGCAGCGCCGCCTCGCTCTGGGCCTGCACCAGCCGCTCCTGGGTGGTTAAGACGTCCTTGGTACTGAGGGGAAATTCTGCAGCCGGGGTCACGCGCTGGCAGAAGGTCGCCATTGCCGCCTGGAGCTCCGCTTGTCCCTTCAGCAACGCGGAGATGGTTACTTCCATTTTCTTTTCTTTTTTTTCCTTCTTTTTTTTTTTTTTATTGAGCGGTTAGATCGTTCGTGCCCGCATCCTCCACCATATGTGGCAACTCAACTAGAATTCGGAACAAAGAAGCCGAGAAACCGCTGCGGTTAAATCCCAGACAAGGAATCCTTTATTTTAACCACTCAATAAATCAATCCAAACAACATAGGTTCTTCCCGGACCGGGGTAACTTTCTCGTATATCCCGCCTTCAGCCAGGGATTGGGGGAATAGAGCTCGTCGGGTTTCCGTACGTCGTCCTGCGTGCTCTTCCCCTTCGTCTCCGAGTATCGAGGGATCTCCTTCTCGTGTCCCTTCTCCGAGCGTTCTCCTTCTCGTATCGCCGAGTGATCTCCTCCTTGTATCGCCGAGCGATCTCCTCCGTGTCGCTGGTGAGCGTTCTCCTTCTCGTATCGCCGAGGGAACTCCTGCTCGTAGCGCCGAGGGAACTCCTTCTCGTAGCCCGGAGATTCCTCGTCTCGCGTCTCTTCCTGCGTCTCCCTTCCGTAAGCCACGCCGAGCGCCGCTTATATCGGCGTCGGTCCAGGTGTCTCCCATTTCGCTGATTGCAGCCGATGACGAACTCCGGCGTGCAATCTTCCGGAGAGCGGTGGTAGACTCCACTTACCACCGCTCCCCTGAGCCGCCTGGGGCGCTGTCCTGTGGCCGGGTTGCCACAATAGATATATTTGATCTTAATATTTGGAGGTATTTTCTCTTTTTAATTGTTTTCACTATCTTGTACTCTGAATCCCAGTTGTCACTTCTGGGTTTAATAAAGTTATTTATTAAAGTGTATTGAACCTTTACCTCCCCTGGCATTCCAAGGTTGGCTCCCTCACCGTGAAATGCCTGTTCACTCCATGTCACACGACCGGCCACATCTGTTACTATGTCACCAAAGAAAACAGCACTGAACCCCCAGCAGTCTTCACAGGTATCTCCACTGAGGTTGGCCCAGTCCTCTGTGTGTACGATGATTGTACGATTGCCTCATGTCCACAGCCCACAGCCTATCTGTAGGCATCCTTGATCAAGATGCTTAACCCCATACCTACCTGCTCCTGAATTAAATGTATGTGGATTCACTGTATGTCGTTTTAGGTCAAAGCGTTGGCTACATTACATGATGAAATAGTCAACAGTAATTGCAATATTGATGGTGTTTTGGTCTAAGGTTATTGTTCCCCTGTGATGTAGGCTCCATTCATTTGTTCCAGGTGACACGCTCTTTGTTGCCGGCTGTGGTAAATTCTTCGAAGGCACGGCGGAGCAGATGTACAAGGCCCTAATAGAGACTCTAGGAAAACTTCCGCCTGAGACGGTAACTACTGCTTCCAAAGACTTATTCTGTAATCTAAACGTAATTTACTAAGACAAACAAACCAAACACATGGTAGACAGGAGTCATCCTTATATTTCTACTCCTATACCTGGGGGGGCGAATATAGGACCATAGATATTTCTCTTTACTTTAAGGCTTTTCTTTTTAAGCAGAGGGGGATGGTTCAAAGGTGCCCTGTTTCCTTGTAGAATCAAGTTACCGGTGTGATTTTCCTTTGTGTTTTCAGCGTGTTTACTGCGGTCATGAGTACACCGTCAGCAATCTGAAATTTGCACGCCATGTGGAACCAGACAATGAAGACATTCTGAAGAAGCTAGAGTGGGCCAAGGTATCTTATCTCATGATTTCCTTTAGTGAAGCTTGTTACTTGTCTTTGTTTGGGCCTATGAGAATAACATTGATGTGACACAATCCTATAGGAACAATGCGACAAAGGTGAACCTACCGTTCCTTCCACTGTGGCAGATGAATTCACATACAACCCTTTTATGAGAGTAAAGTATGTATATTCAAGTTATGTTACTATTGTTATGAGAAAGGCTTCTTTTTACCTAAGTGCAAACTATTTTGTGTGGTGTGTAAGATATTTACCTTAACATAAATGTTTTATTTTCTTTGCTTGCTTCTAGGGAGAAGTCTGTGCAAGACCATGTTAAACAGACAGAGGCTATTAACACAATGAGAAGTCTACGGAAAGAGAAGGATAACTTTAAGGTCCCCAAACTGTAGAGCTCATTGCGTAAATATGATCTCTGCATGTTATTGGACACACACAATAAGTCTTATTTCTTCATTCCATTTCAAAGTTGACCTAAAAAGCTGGAATCCAATGTAATATTTATTAATTATTTTTTCTGAATCTTATGGTAATGAGGTGATGAGGCTTTCAAAGCAAGTTATGTTTTAAAACTCAAATATAAAAACAAATCCACTTCTTTTACATATACTTATTTTGGGGAAATAGTGCAGGAGCCAATTTGGCGTAATGGTCAATTTTAGATTATACGAGGAAGAGAAGTTTTACCTGTAAATAATTTATACTCTTATGTAATTGCTAATTCTGCAAAGATTTGCTGTTAATGTATAACACTTTCAAACACTGTTGTTCAAGATGTTGATATGGCATTGACAGAGGGAGAGCTTTTAGAGTATGCCTACTGCTATTTGTCTTAAGATATGTTACATATTCATTTTTGTTGTGTAGAAGCTTTATTGTTAAACATTTTATCAAGGATGATCCATCTACAGAAATCACATACTTCGAAATTGTTAAATAATGAGTTCAATGAAATATTATGCAATGCATTCTTTTGACTGTTAATCTTCTAAAGTCAAAATGTTATAAAAAAGAGTTAGAATGATTCTGTTTAAAAAGTTATAAACCACCTGCAGTGCAATAAATAACCCATACTTAATGTTGACCTTTCTTTTCAAATGACCACATAGGCCTACCACCATGAACGTAATTCAAAAGTTGTGGACGCTTCTGAATCAATTAAAATGCCTTAGATTTGACATTTGTTAAACTTGTGTGCCATTGAACCAAGCCTAAGACCATGAAAATATCTGAACTAGAGAGTTTCTCAATAATGAAATGTGTCCATCCACCAGTCAATCAATCCAGTCCAATTTTGGTCAATTAATCGTTTTATTCTGGTCCACTTTTGATGCTCTGTGGTGTCTGAGGTTGTAGATCAGTTTTATAGTTTAGTTCGGCTTGGTTCAATTGGATGCCCAGTTAAACCTAGCCCTATTTTTTGCCTCACAAACAAGCGCAGACAGATGTTGCAGGAGAATTATTTGACTCACAGATGACTATCGCAAACTCTTAATGGCCACACACACACATTTATAATTATTGCTTGATTATTATCAAGTTATTCATAGCTTTTCCTTCCACGGCAGTTGGGTGCTACAGTACCATGGTTCCAGTAACTCACATTGAACGTTTCCTGTCAAGGTGTTTAGCATGGCAGATGTTTCCCGTTAATATGTATGCCTTTGTGTTGTAAAAGTTCATGCTAAAGTTTCTGTAGAGTGCATGCACTGTCAAGGAAGCGCCCATGTATGGGCTGAACTTCCCCTTTCTAAATAAAGTATAAATGCCCTGTTTCTGAGAGAGAGGGGCAGACGCCTTCTTTTACACAGACGAGCGCTCTCCTCCTAAGGTAATAAGAATACTCTTACTTTAGAACCAAGGTGTCTGAAACAAGGAACTTGGGTTTTTGGGCTTGGTGAATACCATGTCGGATGAGCATATCATCTGAGAGGTAGTTCACATTTATATCAGATTAAAATCGGTGGGGTAGCGAGACCTACCTAATGGACATATAAGGTAATTTTAGAAAGGTGTCTCCTGTAACTCCAAAGCCCGATGCATTTAATGACGTGGTTTCCTAACACCAAGATGTCAGAGCAACAGAACACGACCTATTCAACATCCTTGTATGACATGAATGTTTTGCATGTATTTTCTTGTTAAACAAATGATAATCTGAAAAATTATCTGAATGAATAACTTTTCTGCTTGAAGTTGTATGTGTTGCCTATCTACCATTTTGTCCGTATTCACTGATAAAGATATAAACTGATTGACCCTACATGGAGGTCACGTTTGTTCTTGAATAATGTTTTAACCGCACAAGTGAGTAGAGGGCAACTTACATACTTTTATGCTGTCAGAGGGGGGACAAGGATAAGTACAGGCTAACCAAGGAATATCTGTATCCTAGGGCTGTCTCAGGAAAATAAGGGTGAACAATGTCCCGAGGTGTCCCAAGCTGTGAAAGAGGCCTCCCCAGCGGGATCCATGACATGGGACCTGAACAGGGACAGTGATTTGTGATTGCTTAATAGTTGTAATTCACTGTTACCATCCCCGGCAGTACTCACTGTCTGGCTATTTTCCAACGGTGGAAACAGAGTGACTATTGGGGGGCTATTCCCTATCTCCCGGAAAAAGGTTAAAGCGCCCACACGCTTATCCGTCCTTGATCTATCAGACCTTGCAACGGTTGGCATACAACAGCCCGATAATACAAATAGTAAAGTACCTATTGTGTCGGCTACCTAGCCACAGGGCACAATTATCGCTGAGTGTGTTGTATCTGGCAGAGCACCCAAACCACTTTCGAAGCAGGGTGACAGACGAGCAGTGATATTAAGGGGTAATTCTAGCTTTTGTAAGAACACTGGTAGCAACAAACAGTCGCTGAAAATCTACTCTCTAGTTCTGAAAGTACATTAAAAGTTTTGAATACTGGAAAGATCACACTGAGCTTTGCTCAGTTCTCGTGATCTGGACAGGACCTCGAATAGATTCTAACCGTAAACTGGTAGAAGCTTGGGTTAACCCCGCCAGAAGAAGGAAAAAGGGTTACACTTTTAAATTGATTGGAATAGGTATAAAAGTAAAACAAATCACCACAAGAGATGGATAACACCTCTATATTTTGCCAAGGCGATCCAGGGGAGGAGATGGGCAGCGAGGAGGTACTCTGTCCGCTCAGATGTATGGGAATGTCCTCAAAAGCCCGGGAGGAAATCCCGAGGTGATACCACCTTACGAAAACCCACTGTCATATGAAGGATCTGCAACTGAGGGAGCTCTCTATCCAGAATTACCAACTCCAATGGAGCCGCTAGAGAACATCACGGTGTTGAACACCAGACTGGAAGAACATGGGCCCCCTGCGGACTACTGCATCCTCCTTAACCCAGTGAATGAAATGCTGGGGACCCAGGGAGGGGTAGCAGGTGAAATAAGGACCCTGGCAGGGTCTAACTTCCAGGCTGACGCAGTGACACGGGTAGGTACCGGACTACAGGAGAATACCCTGGTCTGGCAACCACCATTCCGCCTAGCCCAATCATATAGCAACATCGTCTCGGGAGTTGTTCCGAGAATGAGAAAAGGCCAGGATGGGGATGTATTCCAACAGCAAGTCATTACAGCAACTAGGAGTCACATACCGGGCCGTATTTACCGAGATAATAAGAATCTCTCTGGGTCAGGGCCTGGCACCTACCCTAGTAATGATGCTGCTGGGACGTGGGTTATACAGACACCCTGTTAATGCCTCATTACATGCGCTGATCAGAGCAATGCTAACCACAGGTATCAAAAACCAAATAGTATTGCTGGCTCCAGAACATGACACCCCGCCAAGATACCCAACAATATGGGGGCAGGGGCCAGCAGAAGACGGTATCGAATCTATGGCTAAACAATTGATGAGGCTGGAGGCAGTACTCCCAGCAAAATATGTAGGAGGGGGCATAAGCCAATACCTCACTAGGTGTGTGAATATTGGCCAGACCCAGGAAATACTAGGGAGCCCAGCAGCCAGCATGTATATGAGGTCAAAATTAGGGTTTCAACTACCACCTGGGATCAACCCCTGGGACTGTATGGCTCTAACACCCACAGCCCTGGGGGAGAACCCTGCGGAATCAATGGCCAGAAAAGTTCTAAAAGATATAAGAAGTGGGCCATCCGCGAACAGGAGAAGCTGTTAACAGCTTGCATGAGGAATACAACTTCCCGCCAAACGGTCTAGGTTATCACAACATAAAAAACATAATGCACGTCTAGACTGGGACCGGGAGGCAGTGCAACACTCCCAGAAAGGGCAGAAAGAGAGTGAACCAAGTGAAATTCGCCCTAGGAATAAACAGCCTAGGGAGGAGAAAAGGAGAGAACATTCCAACCGGAGATGGGAAGTTCACCTGAACCAAGTGAAGAGAAGGGGTATAGCAGAGAACAAGAGTTTAAGCCCAGAAAGGCTAAAGTATCTTGCCCCTATAACTGTTCCCAGGTTCAGGGAAACATAGAACACCCCCAAGTGGGCAAGACGTTTGAGAAAGGACCCTCTGCAAGCAAAGCGGAGGGGGAGAGCAACAAAGAGGACAAGGATCCCTTCCCCTTAGTGGAAAAAGAAAAATACTTGGCCTTGGACCAAGAAGGGAAAGCCAAGCTTAGGGAAAAACAGGATGTGTGGAAAGGGAGGAACAAGGGGGCCAAAGACGATGGCAACGACTGGTTGGAAGAAATCATAGAACAGGTTGCGGGCCAAGAGACAACTCCTGCGGCAAAACCCGAGCGCTGCTCAATGCAGTCTGCTACTTAATGCTAAAAAACAGATTATTACGGAGGATCAACTGCGGCTGGGAGGGCCCCAAGTTTGGGCCACCATAGCTTTCATCACTCCCGGGACATGCCCCACAGGAACAATATTTAAAGAGGTTAATGGTCCAGGCCTAGGGGACTGGATAACAAATTCTAAATTCCAAGGGGCGTATATGCACAGTGTACCGCTGGACCCGGCTGGAGAACAGCTGGGCACAGCATCAGTGTTACTCTACAGCCACAAGGAGGGTCCATGGTGCATAATTATCTACAATCCTCCGGGCCAAACACCCGAGGGAGATGGGCCACCATCCTATTTATGGAAGGTCATAGCCACTGTAAACACTCAGGAGAATAACCCCTGGCACCCAATGCTACAGGCGGGTAGAGTTAAACCGGACAAACCAGCCAGAGGCACCAGTCCATCGTGGAACTGTAATCCCACAATGGACTGAAGGGACCCTGACCAGCTACCCAAATGGGGCAACTAACCCCCAGCGGAAGCGGTGTATCGTGCGCCCCCAGAAACGGCTCAACAGGAACACAAGATCGGCAGACATCAGGAGTCCATGGATTCCGAAGCCCTCCACTTCCAAGAGAGGGTGTTGTGATGCTGGGCCTTGGGGTAACCAGGACCATCTACACTGCTGGGGCTCGGAAGAAGTGGATGCGACGTCAGCAGCAAGAGGCCCTGCGATTTACCCCATGGTTCTAGTAACTCACATTGGACGTTTCCTGTCAAGGCGTTCAGCATGCCAAACGTTTTCTGTTAATATGCATGCCTTCGAGCTGAAAACGTTCATGCTAAAGTTTCTGTAGAGTACATGCGCTATCAAAGAAGTGACCAAGTTAGGGCTGTACTTCCTCTCTAAATAAAGTATAAATGCCCTGTCTCCGAGAGAGAGGGGCAGACACCTTCTTTTACAGATGAACGCTCTCCTCCTGAGGTAATAAGAATACTCTTTTACTTTAGAACCAAGGTGCCTGAAACAAGGAACTTGGGTTTATAGGCTTGGTGAATACCACGTCGGATGAAATCCGAAGGGAAAAGAGACCTCCTTAATGGACACTACCGTTTCATGGGGATTCATTAGGTAAATTAAAAAAGGTAACTATTTTAAGTTTTATGCATTGCCAATCCACCATTGTGTCCGTATTCATTAATAAAGATTAACTCTGATTAACCCCACATGGAGGTCACATTTGTTCTTGGTTGAATTAGGTTTTAATCGCACAAGAGAGGGGGCAATTTACATACTTTAATGCTGTCAGAGGGGGGAAAAGGATAAGTACAGGCTAACAAAGGAATATCGGTATCCTAGGGCCGGCCAGCTGTCTCAGGAACATCAGGGTGAACAAGGTAATAACCCAAGCTGTGAAAGAGGCCTTCCCGGCAGGATTCATGACGCCTGCAATGTAAACATGATCTTTAGTCTATGTCTAACCTGGTACTGCCACCATTTGATACCATTCTTAGATTTTTTAACTCCATCAACGTGAGGTGCCAGTTCACCCCCTGCCACACTTCAGCTCACAAAAACAGCTTTTTTCAGGGCACAGCAGAGTCATCACACCGCAACCTGACTCCGGTGCTATGCTTATATAAATTATGAGTTGTTGTATTCCACTTTAACTGTCACAGTGTTGCCACTTTTTGATTGTAATACAACCTCACTTCCTGTGCAGTAACTTAAACAAGGCATTATTTTAACCACAAACATCATCACATACCATTTGAGTCACAAGAATTTATTATTTAAAATATATATTTAATTACAATCTTCATAATGCAGGAATGATAAAATCGTGAAGATACATTTAGTCATTGTCTGAAAATATTAGTAGTCTTGTCCGTCACACAATACTAGACTATCGATCTTTCTGCAAACAAAACGTTAACTTTGCAACAAAGAATGTGTGAAAATTGATTAAAGAATAACCTGTTTTCTCTTGGACGGTTGTAGGGATACATAACCAAGAATGGCTCACACTATTCTTCTCGTGTAGATCCATTCAGTCCTATGTGCGCGTTTGTGTGCGTGTTTCGTTTATTAAAAACACCAAATGAAAACTGGACCTTCCTCGTCCTATTCTCCCTCTCCTCCTCTTCACCACTTGATGATGAGTCCGTTGGAGATCTTCTCCACTCCGTGGTATTGCGTGCGCAGCAGCTGCCTGGCCCGCTCAGCCCCTACGCTGTGGAGCCAGGACTGGTAGAGCTCCGAGACGCGGGTGTCCTCCTCTGGGACGGAGGCCGTCTCGGCCTTGTAGAGCTGCTCCACCTGCTGCAGGAGCTCCTTGCTGGTCTGATCCGGCAGGGGCTTCAGCTGGCCGCCTCCGTTCAGACAGCCTTAGCATGGTGGTGGTGGGGGCCAGGGTGGAAAGAACAACAGAGAACGTGTGTTATTTGGTGGTGGACGATAACAGGGTGATTCATCCGAGCAGGTGTTAATGGACATGATTGACAATGATTTGATGAATATAATATAAAAATGCATGTTGAGAATGGATTTATAGGCCAGAGGCTGTCATGTAAGTTAATCTTTTCGAATGGCTTTACTATTCGCTTTTAATATATATACACTGCTCAAAAAAATAAAGGGAACACTTAAACAACACAATGTAACTCCAAGTCAATCACACTTATGTGAAATCAAACTGTCCACACTCTTGTGCAAATGGAATAGACAACAGGTGGAAATTATAGGCAATTAGCAAGACACCCCCAATAAAGGAGTGGTTCTGCAGGTGGTGACCACAGACCACTTCTCAGTTCCTATGCTTCCTGGCTGATGTTTTGGTCACTTTTGAATGCTGGCGGTGCTTTCACTCTAGTGGTAGCATGAGACGGAGTCTACAACCCACACAAGTGGCTCAGGTAGTGCAGCTCATCCAGGATGGCACATCAATGCGAGCTGTGGCAAGAAGGTTTGCTGTGTCTGTCAGCGTAGTGTCCAGAGCATGGAGGCGCTACCAGGAGACAGGCCAGTACATCAGGAGACGTGGAGGAGGCCGTAGGAGGGCAACAACCCAGCAGCAGGACCGCTACCTCCGCCTTTGTGCAAGGAGGAGCAGGAGGAGCACTGCCAGAGCCCTGCAAAATGACCTCCAGCAGGCCACAAATGTGCATGTGTCTGCTCAAACGGTCAGAAACAGACTCCATGAGGGTGGTATGAGGGCCCGACCTCCACAGGTGGGGGTTGTGCTTACAGCCCAACACCGTGCAGGACGTTTGGCATTTGCCAGAGAACACCAAGATTGGCAAATTTGCCACTGGCGCCCTGTGCTCTTCACAGATGAAAGCAGGTTCACACTGAGCACATGTGACAGACGTGACAGAGTCTGGAGACGCCGTGGAGAACGTTCTGCTCCCTGCAACATCCTCCAGCATGACCGGTTTGGCGGTGGGTCAGTCATGGTGTGGGGTGGCATTTCTTTGGGGGGCCGCACAGCCCTCCATGTGCTCGCCAGAGGTAGCCTGACTGCCATTAGGTACCGAGATGAGATCCTCAGACCCCTTGTTAGACCATATGCTGGTGCGGTTGGGCCTGGGTTCCTCCTAATGCAAGACAATGCTAGACCTCATGTGGCTGGAGTGTGTCAGCAGTTCCTGCAAGAGGAAGGCATTGATGCTATGGACTGGCCCGCCCGTTCCCCAGACCTGAATCCAATTGAGCACATCTGGGACATCATGTCTCGCTCCATCCACCAACGCCACGTTGCACCACAGACTGTCCAGGAGTTGGCGGATGCTTTAATCCAGGTCTGGGAAGAGATCCCTCAGGAGACCATCCGCCACCTCATCAGGAGCATGCCCAGGCGTTGTAGGGAGGTCATACAGGCACGTGGAGGCCACACACACTAATGAGCCTCATTTTGACTTGTTTTAAGGACATTACATCAAAGTTGGATCAGCCTGTAGTGTGGTTTTCCACTTTAATTTTGAGTGTGACTCCAAATCCAGACCTCCATGGGTTGATAAATTTGATTTCCATTGATAATGTTTGTGTGATTTTGTTGTCAGCACATTCAACTATGTAAAGAAAAAAGTTTTTAATACGATTATTTCATTCATTCAGATCTAGGATGTGTTATTTTAGTGTTCACTTTATTTTTTTGAGCAGTTTATATATATATATATATATATACATATATAGTATCTCACAAAAGTGAGTACACCCCTCACATTTTTGTAAATATTTGAGTATATCTTTTCATGTGACAACACTGAAGAAATGACACTTTCCTACAATGTAATGTAGTGAGTGTACAGCTTGTATAACAGTGTAAATTTGCTGTCCCCTCAAAATAACTAACACAGCCATTAATGTCTAAACCGCTGGCAACAAAAGTGAGTACACCCCTAAGTGAAAATGTCCAAATTGGGCCCAAAGTGTCAATCTTTTGTGTGGCCACCATCATTTTCCAGCACTGCCTTAACCCTCTTGGGCATGGAGTTCACCAGAACTTCACAGGATGCCACTGGAGTCCTCTTCCACTCCTCCATGACGACATCACGGAGCTGGTGGATGTTAGAGACCTTGCACTTCTCCACCTTCCGTTTGAGGATGCCCCACAGATGCTCAATAGGGTTTAGGTCTGGAGACATGCTTGGCCAGTCCATTACCTTTACCCTCAGCTTCTTTAGCAAGGCAGTGGTCGTCTTGGAGGTGTGTTTGGGATCGTTATCATGTTGGAATACTGCCCTGCGGCCCAGTCTCCGAAGGGAGGGGATCATGCTCTGCTTCAGTATGTCACAGTACATGTTGGCATTCATGGTTCCCTCAATGAACTGTAGCTCCCCAGTGCCGGCAGCACTCATGCAGCCCCAGACCATGACACTCCCACCACCATGCTTGACTGTAGGCAAGACACACTTGTCTTTGTACTCCTTACCTGGTTGCCGCCACACACGCTTGACACCATCTGAACCAAATACGTTTATCTTGGTCTCATCAGACCACAGGACATGGTTTCAGTAGTCCATGTCCTTAGTCTGCTTGTCTTCAGCAAACTATTTGCGGGCTTCCTTGTGCATCATCTTTAGAAGAGGCTTCTTTCTGGGACGACAGCCATGCAGACCAATTTGATGCAGTGTGCGGCGTATGGTCTGAGCACTGACAGGCTGACCCCCCACCCCTTCAACCTCTGCAGCAATGCTGGCAGCACTCATATGTTTATTTCCCAAAGACAACCTCTGGATATGACGCTGAGCACGTGCACTCAACTTCTTTGGTCGACCATGGCGAGGCCTGTTCTGAGTGAAACCTGTCCTGTTAAACCGCTGTATGGTCTTGGCCATCGTGCTGCAGCTCAGTTTCAGGGTCTTGGCAATCTTCTTATAGCCCAGGCCATCTTTATGTAGAGCAACAATTCTTTTTTTCAGATCCTCAGAGAGTTCTTTGCCATGAGGTGCCATGTTGATTTTCCAGTGACCAGTATGAGGGAGTATGAGAGCGATGACACCAAATTTAACACACCTGCTCCCCATTCACACCTGAGACCTTGTAACACTAACGAGTCACATGACACCGGGGAGGGAAAATGGCTAATTGGGCCCAATTTTCACTTAGGGGTGTACTCACTTTTGTTGCCAGCGGTTTAGACATTAATGGCTGTGTGTTGAGTTATTTTGAGGGGACAGCAAATTTACACTGTTATACAAGCTGTACACTCACTACTTTACATTGTAGGAAAGTGTCATTTCTTCAGTGTTGTCACATGAAAAGATATACTCAAATATTTACAAAAATGTGAGGGGTGTACTGACTTTTGTGAGATACTGTATATATAATTATTTATTTATTTTTTCATTCTTAATACAGCATTCCTATTTATCGGAACTATTACCATCAACACTGGCTTCAATATTGTATAAAAACAACAACTTGTCTTTTTTTGTCTTCCCCTCCCCTCCTTCTCCTTACCTGAGGGACAGGCCATGACCTCCACAAAGTGGTACTGGGACTTTCCCCTCTTGAGTTTCTGCACCAGGTTCTGGATGTTACGGAAGCCGTAGGTGGTGGCAAAGCGCAGCAGCACCACGCCATCCTTCTCCAGGGTCACCTCCTGGAAGTCTTTGTTCCTATGGGTGGAGGGGAGATGGTAAGAGGGCAGGATGGTGGAGGGAACTGGGTTCCTTAATGTGCACTGCAGCCTACCTGTTGACATCGTTGAATGCCCTGACCCCCCTATACCTCCTCATTAAGGACATGTATCTGAAATCACTACGTCGCTTTGGATAAAAGCATCTGCTAAATGAAAGACCAAGTAGAACAAAGAAAGACTATTTGTTTTATAATTGTTAACATCTGAAAGGAAAAAAATAAAAACACTACTTATGTAACATCCCTAGTTTAGTTGGAGAAGACAGTATTTAATTACCATTATTTGGATACATTTTTAGTTATAATTAATAATTGAATAATAAATCACTAATAAAATAAAAATATTCAAACGGCAATTTACAATTAGTGAATTGTAATGAAAATGATTGTTGTCTCTTCTCTGAACCAGCCAAGCCTTTTGCTATGGAACAATGCTGGACGACCTACTTGAGTGTCTTGTAGGTGAGCTCCTTCACCTCCTCTCCGAACAGCTGCTTGGCGGTGTGTGTGAACACGTGGTGGAGGTAACCCCCTGACCCACCGCCTGCATGGCTCAGTAACTCACCGCCGTTCACGTTGCTGAATCTGCACACAGTTATACAAACTCCCTCACCATCTGATGCACTTCCAGATGTATTCATTTGGTTCCATAAATGCAGTCCTCTTTGTATATTGCTTGACATCATCCATTTCTATTTTGTTATGTTTTTCTCTGAGAGCTTCCGCTTTTCTGAAATTTGTTAAAAACAAAAATTCAATCATTATAAATAGGGGTTTAGTTGGGGGGGGGGGGGGGGGGGGGGGGGAAAGAACAAACCCATCTTCTAGTACCCATGTATCCTTTAACTTTTTTTTTATATCTCCAGTGCCTCTTGTGGAAGCGCAGCAAGCACCGGTTCAACACTGATCTACCTGATCAACCAGATCAATCACTTACAGTTCATCTAGGGGCGCAGCCTCGACCTCATTCAGAATCACCTTCTCCTGCTCCAACATGCTCAGAACTTCTCCTGCAGTGACATCAAGTGGACAATGCATCAAGAGTCAAGCAGAAAAAGATATGGCTGGTCGCACACACACACACACGCACACACTTACCAGAAGTGATGACAAGGTCCACCTCTCGGGTCTCTGCTTCTTTGAGGTAGAAGTCTGGCCGGGAGGCCTCTAGTTTCTTATCGTAGCAGGGCATCACCGCTACGTGGAAAATCTGCCGAGGACTCAAGCCCTGACCACAAGATGAAACACTGTCATCATCATTATAGTGTTCAGTTAATCACAGTTCATGACTGCATGAAATGAATGGTACAGGTGTGGTTTTGCCAATTTAGACACATTCCCATAGGGCAAAGTAAACCATTAGAAACCAATGACCAATCAACCACTGAAATAAACAATATATCAGTCATTTATCCACAAGCTTATAAACAGACAACCACCAATATGGAGAGGGGACAGGATATTTTGATTAGGTGATCTGCAACTCTTCCCTCACCTGTGCTTCAGCGAAGTAGTCCTTCACCAGGGATCCCATCATCTGCTGGGGAGAGCGTGTGGTGCTGATGTACGGAAGGATGAACTCCCCGTGGGTCTTCTCTGCATAGCAGATCCAACCTGAGTAAATACAAACACACAAACACACTTTTAACTGCACCATGGGTGTTGGTCATTTTTCAGATAAAGCCTGATGTTTTTTTTAATTCAGCTTTAATAAATGTACAGGTTCAGAAAGGTGTACTGAAATTCACTGTTACTCAAAAAGGCAGGAATAGGAAGATTTACTTCACAACACTAATAGTAAACAAAGGCCTGGATTATATCTTTCTAGTCGTGTGACGACAGTGTTAGTGAGCACTACATCACCCAGCTATGGTTAGGAGGTGTGTCTGGGTAATGGCGGGTCCTCTGAATGTAATAATACCTGGGCAGGCAGATGTCAACATGGGCAGGGCTGTCTTGTCCTGATCCTTCCTCTGGAAGCGCTCCAGGAACTCCTGCTGGCTCTCCAGCAAACTGAAGGTCCGGCTGAAGCCTGTGTCGAAGACGTGATGGACCCCTGTAACGTAACCCCAGCATCGTTAGCACCTACACACCTTGTAATTTTGTGTAAACGCTTTTCATTTATTTATGTATTTAAAAGGGACAATGGTCATTGACTGTACCAGAGTTAGCTAGATAGTTGATAATATATATTTATGTGTGTGTGTGTGTGTGTGTGTGTGTGTGTGTGTGTGTGTGTGTGTGTGTGTGTGTGTGTGTGTGTGTGTGTGTGTGTGTGTGTGTGTGTGTGTGATTTTGATAAGCCATTATACTGATTTTGATAAGCCATTTCAAGATCGACCCTATAGTGAAATCACACACGTGTCCACTGAGATGTTTAAATACAGATGACAGATAACCTGATGTTTTGATTGTGTCAAATGTGTATTATATGTAAATATGACATTATATGTATATTATATGTTGTCTTGCTAAACTCCCCGTCTTAGATCAGTATTGTGAATTTCATTAAATTTTTGGCAGCCAGGTTATACTAGGGAGGTACTCTGCGGTTCCACTGACCGAGGCCTTTGAAGAAGGACGTGAGCCTCCGGCCTGTCTCACTGCTACTCATCCCGAAGCGTGCGGCCAGGGACGCTCTGGACTGGGGCGAAACTGACACCACCACCACCACCTGGTCTGTGGCACTGGCCAGCTGGGGAGGGCAAAGAAAAGACAAGCGTGTGTGCATATCTGCCATACGGATTGTACATCCTCCAACTCCATAGTATAAAATAGATATCTACTAGCTTACCTTAAATGTCACTTATCTAATTGTTGTGTCATGAACCTTACTTTAGAAAGGAGTCTCATGTACCTTGTTACTGCGGAGCACCTTGAAGATCTCCTCCTGACTCTGTTGGGTGATCAGGACACTTTCAGCAGAGGTGATACAGCCACTACATGCCAGACAGTCGTTTAATGTGATCTTGGCTTTCTCCAGCTTCTGCTTCCCGCCATCCTAGGGACACCGAGAAGGTTTAGTTTGAATATGTAAATGAATGTGAATGTTAAGAGTTTGCCACTGTTGTTGTGTTGGTTAAATGGTCCTACTTGGCTGGAGAGCTACGACCTACCTGGTCGATTTGGAAGTAGCTGCCATCGTCTTCGATTTGTATTTTGGCAACAGATTTTCCTTGCTTCTTTTCTAGTTTGACAGGTTTTACACATTCCTGTTAGAAAAAGCAAAATATTTCCAACATTTGCATTACATTGCACAATTTGCCTTGCTCAAATATGCCATGATCAAAATATGTTAATAGTGTACCCCGTGGTTTTGATTAATAAATATGCTAATGGTGTACCAGCAGGAAAATAACCGTTTTGATATTCAAATACATTTTCAACACCCTCATTATGATGTATCAGATAGTTGCTGCAAACCAACTTAAAATACATATTCCATTGGCTATAACCAACATAATAACGTATGTGCTGAGTCATGGCTGAGTAACAAGACTGCAACATCCTGCAAACACATGGTTGTACTACAAACTAATTGTCATTAACTACGTGTGGGAAGAAGTAACATCACAATATCAGCCCAAATATAAAGATACCACAACCTTACGTTAACGTTATATTTTCGTTAACGTTATATTTAACATTGGACTGCATTATGTATGTCAGCTAACCAAACGCATGGTGACGTAGTCTAGACTCTAGACAGCCTCCTGCCAACGTTACGGTGACTAAAATAGCATGGCAATAGCAGGAAACATCTTCAAGAACATTTAAATATAATCAGATGTCATGTAGTAGATGTCAATACCTGGGAAGGCGTTATGAAATCATCAAGATCTGTCAGCTTCAAAACACCACTGAAGTGAGAAGCCATGTCTACTGCCGTAAAGTGACAGTTCAGTTGTTTGGCTTTGTGTCGTGATTCGTATGCTAGTGTTTGAATAGGATAGAATCCACACTACAACAGAAGGGTAGCACGGATGGGTCTCTGTTGTTCAATGAACATTTCTGTTTAACAGATATATTCTTGTTGTTAAGGATGTTGAGGTATTCACAATATTTATGCTTGCTGCGTTTTTTATGCACTAAGCATTACTGAATGAGATTTTAATATCTAAGCTTCATTAATGTATCTAAACACTGCAGTATTGTTTCTTGACTAATCAGACATTGACTGTGTGCCTAAGTTCATGAGTCAATTTTGACTGAGACTCGACCAGCTATATCTTGCCATTCGTTATAGTATATATATATATATATACCATATATACTATACCATATATATACTTTACCATTGAAAAGGCAGTACATTAAATAAAACTTGTTTATACATAATACACATAATATACCAAAAGCAGATACATGCTGCTAAAAGGTGTTAATACAAATGATTAATGCAACAATTATAACAATTATAATACAACAACTGGGAGAATATTACAACATTTATGTACAACTGTAATATCCTCTTGCACCAATCTTGCACGCCCAGTTGTTATGACTACGAAGTCGTAAATCCGCCATGTTTTTCCATCGGCAGCGTTGCGACAGAGACGGAGAATCCAAACGACATGAATGTAGAAAGTAATCATACGGCAGAGAGAGAGAGCGAGCAAACGGATCACGGCAACGCAGTTGCTGTCCAAACTACTCTCGGAGACGAAGGTTTAATTACTTTTAAACAAAAGTAGACTCTATAATAATGTTGCTGTTTTTGGGGCCTACTTCCATGGTCATGTGAAGCTAGCAGCTAGCCACAATTAGCTAGCAATGTTACTTTGCGTCTTTCATGTTTTGGGTCTTATTATATTGCGGTTCTGTCATCGATAAATGAGCACGTTTTGCAACGTGAATGTAAAAAGGCACATTAACAACCACCTGTTATTTGAAATGTCTCAGATGAAGATGTGCACAAATGCGGTCGGTGCCAGTCGGAGTTTTCTACCCTCGATGCTTTCATTCAACACAAGCTGCTCCAGAACTGCAAACGGCCGCTTGAACTACAGGAGCAGGTCGTGGTCTCCAGAGATGCTACACAAGAGGTAAGAAAGGAGACAAGTCAAAAATCCAATCATAACGATCCTGTTATATTCCCACGTTTCTTATCTACATGGCCGAATGTATTTTTACCAGGTTTCGGCACCCTCTGAAACCTCCACTGAAGTGACGAAATTGGTTGAAGAGGCATCTTCAGATGAACCCGAGAAAACCGACAGCACTGGTGAGACTGCATTGCCATTAGTGGAAAAGGTATTTACTCACATAGCAGACACAAAGTGGGTAGGTGTTTGGTGTCTTGCGCAAGGATGTCTGCAGTTAGACATTTACATTTAGGGCATTTAGCAAATGCTTTTATCCAAGGCTACTTACAACAAGTACATTTGTCAGAAGAAAGAAACAGACTGGGTTGATGAATCCCAGAACCTTTAGGTCGGGATTAAAATACCCACTGTCATCTCATTGATCTGATGTTTCCTGCAGGTGAGCCAGATGTGTTGCTGGGCCGAGGACAGCGGCGGAGGACTGCTTCGGCCAAGGCCTGTGAAAGGGTCGTCCACGGCAGTAAGCCGCAGATCTCCGACACCTTGGACAACTCCAAGCAAGCATACGAAGTGAACGAGGCGGGACGCTACGTCTGTTACATGTGTGACAAAACATTTAAGACTGTGAGTGGTTAAACATGTTCATCTTTTGACTGTAGGCCAAATAACCCGAGTCACATCAAGGGTTCCAATGCTGCTGTGGCCGCACCTCTCTGAAAATGTAGTTAGACATCGGAGCGACGGCTGTCCCGTCTGGTCTTTGCTGCTATGTTTTCCGGTTAATTTATGATTGACTAATCTCGGATCCTGCATTCCTGCTATGTTATAGCTGAACTTCTGCGCTTCCAGCACAGAGCCGGGGCCTCAAACCAAAAATTGCTATGGGCAGAGTTACACCATGTTTCCTGTTTTGTTTAGGAGATATTTTACAGAAGAAAACCAATTAGCTTGAGGCTTTCCGAAGGGGACTTTATTTAATAAGTGTTTTTCTAGAGAGGCCAGTCTACACTGTGTTGATTTTTGAAACATTTACAGATACTTAAACTTATTTTTACAGTTTGCTCCTGCTGTTGTTTGTGTTTGCCAATTTTGAGCTTTTATACATCCCGCCTCCAGCAGCACGATGGGTCGAAAAGAAATATGAAGCGAAAGAAAGTGTAATGCCTCTTTCACCTAGATTTGAGCTCTTCTGCCAAATATTGCCAGCATCCCTAATGAAACCAACAAAAGTGGCAGCGTTTTGCTCCTTCTTCAGTAACGTATCTTCTTTGATTTTGCCCTCACCAGACCAACATCCTAAGGACCCATTTGAACACCCACAGCGAGCAGAAGAACTTTGCCTGTGAGCTGTGTGGCTCCGCGTTCCGCACCAAAGGCTCTCTGATTCGCCACTATCGCCGCCATACAGGTACAGGAAGTGACATGTTCCTCATTTGAATCGTGTGTGTGTGTGTGTGTGTGTGTGTGTGTGTGTGTGTGTGTGTGTGTGTGTGTGTGTGTGTGTGTGTGTGTGTGTGTGTGTGTGTGTGTGTGTGTGTGTGTGTGTGTGTGTGTGTGTGTGTGTGTACATATACATGTACTCTACTCTCTTTTTCTAGACGAGCGTCCATACCGGTGTGTTCTGTGCGGCTTGTCCTTCCGAGAGTCTGGCGCCCTCACCAGGCATCTCAAGTCCATCACACCCTGCACGGAGAAGATCCGCTTCCACCAGTACAGCGAGATCCTGGTCGGAAAGGACGGCATTCAGAAAGGTTGCAATTGTTTAAGTTTAGATTTTGTCTGTGGTGCCTCTAACGGTATTTTGTTTTTATATGCGGTTGCAGTCTCAGAGGGCTTTAAATACTAAAATCCACAGTGAGACAAACTGGCTAAATCGTTTTTCCATTAGTCCTTAATTAATCAGACTTGATGTCAAATACCAATGGAAACAAAATATTAACCTGATTGTATTTTTTTAATTCACCCCAATGATTCATATGGTCATCAAATGAATGTTCTCTTGCGAGGTAGAAACTATGGTGGTGATGGAGCCCCGTCCCCCCCTGGATGACCCAGAGGTCATACAACAAGTGCACTTCACCGTGGAGGAACAACAAGTAGGTCCTGTGCACATGTGTGCTTTCCATCAGTCCCAATGTTATTAACTTTGTTTCAGAGATCATCCAACCAGCATATACTTTTATCCAGAGGAGTTTTGATAATATAGGACTACAGAGTTGAACTCCTTGTCCAAAGATTTGGATTCCCAATGTATGCATCCTTGAGTTAGATGCATAACCCCTACCTGCTAATGGCATGCATTTCACATCTGGTATTAACAAAGTAAAAAAAAAATATGTTACACACACACACCTACTTCGGTGTATTTTAAACCAATTCAGCGTCACACATTTTAGTCCAAGTCCATTTCCATTTGTTCTTATTTTGGTTTGACACTTTAAAAATGTATTCAGTTAGGATGGACAAAAATAATAAAAAATACAAATTGACAAAGATGAAAGCTAAAGAAATGGTCTCTATAATTGTTGTTAGTTTTGTAAACACACAGTACCGTTTAATTATATACAGTATTTTGTAAGGTCTCTTTTATTATTTTAATTTCAGTTCACGAAAACGTTTAGTTTGTTTTGTTTAACGATAATAACCTGCACACACACAGTGTTTGTGTGTGTTTGCCACTTTGGGTAAAAGTGTGTGCTAAACTCGAACTAAATGGTAAGTAATGGAACATAATGACCGGTTCCCCCTGTGGCAAGGTGGTAGTGGAGCAGCTACCTGCTGAGGCGCTGGTAGCTACTGGGGCCGTGGGGGACAACCTCATCTGTCAGGCCATCATCAACTCTGGCATCGGCCTTGAGACGGAGACCACCATAACGGCAGAAACGACAACAACAATGGCAACGGTGGTGGAGGAGGTGGGACAAGAGGTGGTAGAGGAGGAGGTAGAGGAGGAGGAGCACCAACAGTCACCAACAACAGTCGAGACAATCGAAAAAGTGGTCTTTGAAGACCCCGATTCGGAGCAGATCCATGTTACTGAGGAGTGTGTCGAGATGGAGTTGGAGATGGAGGAGGTGGAAGTGAGTGTGTGTGCACTTTGATTCATCAACAAGTTATTGTCTACGATATGTATCCTGGATGGCTTGAAAACATGCAAGTGTAGGGCTGCATCTGTCTTCCCTGGTTGTTTCTGTCCTGCTATTGAGGATTTATTTTATCTCCAAATCAACACCTGCTTTTTTTATTTTTTCAGGAAATGTCGGAAGGAGAAGAGTTCCAGAAATTGGCAAAATTGCACAAATGTCCACACTGCAACCGTGCCTTCAAGGGCCTCAACTACCTGCGCTTTCACATCAAGGGCCACTCGGGTAAACAGAGACCCCCTGCTGGTTGCACTGTATCACTGTATAGGAGCGCTCCGCAATCAATTGCATAGTGATCGAAATCACGAGATAGTCCTCTCCAATTAGCTTATTGTGAAAGGTCAAAATTAATTTATATTAGAAAAATAGGTGTCCCCTGAATAAGAATTTAATCGATAATTTGTTAATTGCAATGAATAATCGCAATATTGGGCAAAATAATCAATTACAATTGTTCGTTCAATCGTGCAGCTCTACTGTATAGGTTGAATTAAGCGTCTGCGTGCAATAGCCGATAATAGCCAATAGGTCCACCCTATTGTACTACCTACACTGTCAGGGTGACCCACTGCTCTCACGCATAATCTGTTCATTATAACGATTACCAGATGTCACTGAATTAAGGACCGCTACGCTCAGAATCACCAACGCAGAACCATAAATGCAATCATTAGCATAGAAGCAAATGGTATACCTACGATGGCTATTGGATGCATAAATATAATGTCTTCCTCGTCGTTTTCAATAGTCAGAAAACACAAACATACTTAAGTATATTTTGTATTTTAAACCAATTTAGGGTCACACATTTGAGTTAGCAGCATCTTTCATTTGTTATTTCCTTTTGACGATTAAAAAATGTATTCACTTAGGACAGACAAATATGATAAACTAAAGAAATGGTCTCTATAATTGTTGTTAGTTTTGTAAACACACAGTACATTTTCATTATATACAGTATATTTGGAAAGTCTCGTTTGTATTTTTATTGAAGCACATTTTTTATGACGGCCATCCGATGCATACATAGATCTTCCTCGTTGTTTCCAATAGTAAAAAAAACTGACCATTTCAGATCTGCATTTCACGTCAATATAAAACCTTTTCCTCCTGCCGCCCCAGGCTACAAGCCCTTCAGGTGCACGCTGTGCCAGAAGGAGTTCCTGACGGGCTACCTGCTGAAGAAGCACATGGACGTGCATGTGAGCGAGAGGCGGTACAAGTGCGGCGAGTGTGGCAAGCTCTACAAGACTATCGGGCACGTGCGCGAGCACATGCGCGCCCACTCCGACGAGAGGCCCTACCACTGCACGAAATGCAACAAGGGATACAAGACTAAGGTGAGCGCGTGGGCATGCTTGATGAACTGCTGTGTCCATTTTCATTCATCATCAGCTTGGTAAGATAGCTATATATGGTTTTGATCCAATTTATAGTGAATTGTAGATGCTTGTCATTAATGAGCAGATAAGAGGTTAGGGCAGTTGGCTCAGGAATGCCTCCAGGAAGGCGTTGGGGTTCGAACCCAGTACCTTTTCATCTGGGAGTCACCAGAACACCAGTAGACCTGCCCCCAGAAATTGTCGTTTATACTCGCACACACACTCCCACTCACTCAGTCCCATGTGTCCTTGCTCAGAACGCCGTGCAGGTCCACCTGCGCACGCACGCGGAGGACAAGCCCTTCGTATGCCAGTTCTGCCTGCGGGGCTTCCGGGAGAAGGGCTCCCTGGTGCGCCACATCCGCCACCACACCGGCGAGAAGCCCTACAAGTGCACCAAGTGTGGGCGAGGCTTTGCCGAGCACGGCACCCTCAACCGCCACTTGCGCGCCAAAGGTCAGGAAACATGTGACTCGACCCTAATGGTTTACGTGCACGCATGCACTCAGATTTGATCTTTGCCTTAAAGTCCACATTACAGGCCATGTTCAATTCAATGTGCCATTCGATTTTCCATTTCATATACTACGTTACATGTCATGAGCGGAACGATGGTAACGCAAACAAATCAATGGATTACTATGGTTCACTGCTGTTTTCTCACGTCCGATTAACGGATCGACCTCGCTCCGACGCTCCTCGTGTACCAGGTGGGTGTCAGAAGGACGAGGAGTCTAAGGAGCCGCACGACGACAGCGGTGGAGGTGATGATGGGGAGGAGAAGGAGCAGGAGTCTGCGGACAGCCTGGCCACGGCCGCCATCATCTCTGAGGACCCCCACACCGTGCTGGTGGAGTTCTCTTCTGTGGTGGCCGACACCCAGGAGTACATCATAGGGGTGAGATAGGTGGAGGGGTCGGAAGGGTGGGGTGGAACAGTATGTAATTCCCCCCCCCCCCCCCCCCAGTTTGATAAGGTCAAACTGAGTATGTTAAGGCCATTTCACGGTGTGTTTCTCGCAGGCTTCACATTCAATCAGTAGTGGGATGAGGGTGTGGAAGGAAACACTACAGCGGTAGTTAAGCCAGGGCTTAGCTACCACTGTTTAATTCGCCCAGTTTACGTAAACCCTAACATTATTTCCGTAAACCCTAACCCTAAACCCAAGTGTATCTATATAAAGTCTGTGTCTGTAAACCCAATTTTACATTAGTAAAAACATGGGCACTTAAGCATACTGGTAGATAGTTCTTTCCTCCTGCTTTTCCAAACTACGGGTCATTTTAGAAAGTGATCCTCTGTGAAGGTCACCGTTGTACCACCCCTCTGGTCGGACACAAGCCCATTTTGTTGTTACAACCTCCAAGAGGTTGTCTGTAAATGCTGCCAGTCTCATTACTCACTCCCCTGGCTTCCTCCAGACTCCAGCAGGAGAGGCGGTGCAGGGAGAGGAGGTCACGCTTATCCAAGCCACTGATAATCAGGTCAGCCTGGGGACACACACACACACACACACACACACACACACACACACACACACACACACACACACACACACACACACACACACACACACACACACACACACACACACACACACACACAGACACAGACACAGAGACAGACAGACAGACAGACAGACAGACAGACAGTAATTGGGGCATACCCTTAGCTACCTGAACCATGGCTAGCTCTGGATGTTGCGCCATTATCGCCAGCACTATAACTACCAATAAACTGTCATGACTGTTACTCACAGTGTAAATGTTTTACTCACAGACTTTTAACAAAAAAACACATGGTTTGGGTGAGCAAGTTAGTTGAAAACACTCTTTTTAAATGTCATTTAACCAGATGAACTTAGATTCAAATCTCCTTTTCAAGAGCGACCTGGCCAAGAAAGCAGCATAAAATTACATATTTACGGATCAATCAGTTTTGTATCACCTTGCGTCAAACCTGCCTCCTCCTCCTTTGTCCAGATGGGCAACCACATCATGCGGGTGGTGCAGGAGATCGTCAACCAGTCGCGCGGCGCCGGGGGCGTGGCCGGCCGCCAGATCATCGTGCGCAACACGGAGCTGGACGAGGAGGGCGCGTCCATCTCGGACTGCGGCGACACAATCACCATCGCCACGCCCGAGAGCCTGACCAAGCAGGTCGCAATGACGCTGGCCAACGCCATCAGCGACGGCACACTGCTGGCCACCACCAGCACCACGGCGGAGACGGCTGATGGCACAGTTACCATGGTGACCACCACCACGGACGATGACGCCGTCTCCACCCAGGAGTGCATGGAGGTGATGGTGCAACATCAGCATGGGGGGGAGTTTGTCCTCTCGGCTAATGAAGAGGTGGAGATACAGACGGTGGTGGTGTGAAACCAGAGACTACTACTGGTGGGACTACTGGAAAGAGAATTATGTAAAGTCAGTCACCTCAAGTGTTAATGTCTGGAGATGTAGGTGGTGGGGATTCGTCCTCAGATGCTGTGAAATGAGGCCAAAGTATTTTTAAGCTTTAACTTTCATGGCAGACTTGATAACGATATTTTAGTTTTGAGATTAGAAAACGGGAGCTGTCTATTTTATTTAATGATTTTGCAGCAACGAAAGCTTGTGACACATTACACATATGAAATACGTATATTTCATTAATTTCAATCCACAGGATTTTTGTGTGTGTGCCAGTGCTAATGAGATGTAGATGTTACGCATTCATTAGAGATTTATTTCTGGGAGAATGTGAGGAAACAAGGCCTTGAAGGAGTGGAACGTTTTAACTACACACAAAAGCTAGTTTGTGTTGTAGCCCAGTCTCATGTCTTGTCTTTATAAGCGATACAAATACACCACGTGTATACGGTGCCAATCTTAAGGATAGGTCTGCGTTTTGTTTTTAAACCATAAAGTATTGAGATTTTTGTGTTGCAAGATTAGCACGGCACAGACACGGCTAGTACTACTTTTATTTGTTAACCGATCGCTTAACAATAGAGATAATTCGTTTTTCCTTCTTGGTGAGTTTCAATGCAGTTTAATATAACTTGTGTGGTCCTCAGAGATGTAATGTTTAAAAGTAATTGAGTTTTCACATGCATCAGTCCAATTTTCTGATCGGGAAGATGTTTTCCAAGAGCAAATCGAATTAGCATAGTGGAGACCTACTGTTAGCTTACCTACTTTTCCGAAGAGGGAATTCATTATGAGTTTGTATCGCCTGTTGCCCCACTGGACTCTGTTGAAGCTTTCTGAAATGTCATCACCTCACCAAGCAAGATCTGCATGTCAATGTGTACGTTTTAATAGGTTCTCGGTTCAAACAAAATGCATCTCAAACGTGCTTAGAGTTAACTGAACGGTCGTGATCATTTGACCGGCCGATGTCCTTCTGAACTGCACCACGTGCAATAGTGGTAACGAAGCTAAACAGATGTGTGGTGGGGCGAGAGATTTGTGTGAGCGATTTGTCTTGCGTACCATGTGTACTGTAACAAACCCAAATCTACTGGATATCAAAATAAACTGGTTTTGATAAGATGAGGCAGTTCTGAGAACTATATTGAAATTCTTTACGCATTGTCCAATAATGTGTTAATTATAGAGCTTCATCCACCTTGTTGCATATGATCTAGATAATAGACGTATGTTGAGTGATGAAAATGATTTCTACTAGTTCAATGATAAATTGTCTCCTGAAATTGTATTCAGTCACTTCAAAGGTTTGAAGTGAACATTTCTCATTCATTGGAAACACTACAACCATGTTGTGAAAAATAAGCTCACATGTTAATTCACACCTGAAGTTTTTAATCGTTTTTGCTGAGACCAACAGTGACAAATGCTATAAAATTGCCTCAAAGGCTCACGTCAGCACTCACTAAAATCATGAAATATAAAGTCCGCTCACCACAACCCATGATAAACATGAGGCTTAATCGAAAACCTCCCCTGAATTGAGAATTCCTTATCCAATCTAAAAACTCTTCCCACCTCCCTACTTTCCATTAGACTGTTTGCTTGGCCGTGAAGTTTTAACGGTGTCGAGCTACCCTAGCTATGCTTTGACGGTGGTCGGCCGGTAAGAATAGCTCACCTCACCAGATCATGCCTCTTGTTGGCATGACTGAAATGTACTTGGGGACAACTTGATAGGTGTCATTGTTAAGCGGGAGCAGGCGTTGTGTGTGTGTGTGTGTAGTGTGAGCACTGAGCAATGACACCGTAGGATTGTAAGTGTTCCCAGTGTTGAGGCGCATAGCCCACCAGAAATTCTTGAATTGGATTTCTTTCATGAGACTTTTCTTTTAAATCTTTAACTTTAGCTTTAACTTTAGTTGAACTTTGTCTTGATCGATTTGAGGGGTCACTTTTGTTTCCTTTGGAGTCTGCGTTGTTGGTGACCGGTTATAAACATGGGCACGCTGGATGCAGTCCTTGTTGCCGTCAGCCACAATATCTCCTTCGTGGGTAAGTGCCTCCTAAACTGTTTGAAACTTTGACTGTTTTGACTCTCCACACGTCTGTATAAAATATGCAAAGGGGGAAATAATCCTGATCTAATAATCTCTTTTCTAAATGTGCCACATTACTTCTAACAAGTGTCAAGACTCTGTGCACACCTCACAATGAATGCCTGCAGCCCCTTAAACATGGATAAAAACGATATAACACACTAAAGCAAAGGGAAAAAGCATAATATGACTGGTGGTCATTAAAACCCGTTCCTGACACTCTTTCACCCACCCCAAGGTAAGACCTGGTGGTTGCTAATGGTGTGCCTACGTCTTATTGTGGTCCTGCTGGCCGGCTTCACCCTCTTCAGCGACGAGCAGGAGCGCTTCGTCTGCAACACCATCCAGCCGGGCTGCTCCAACGTCTGCTTCAACCTGTTTGTCCCCGTCTCCCTGTTTCGCCTCTGGCTGCTCCACATCGTCCTCCTGTGTCTGCCGCACCTCATGTTTGCCATGCACATCGCACACAGACTCCTGTGGGATCCAAACTTGGGAGCGGGTTACGTGGCGATTAACTGCCAAGAGACTCGGGGAAGCCCTTGCTCTACGCCGGAGATTTGCCAACTCCTCCATCATCATCATCATCATCATCTTCGTGGGCAGGATCCCCCCCAGTGTGTGCGGCCCATGCCGAGCTTCCACTATGCCTACCTACTGGTGGTGACGGTGCGCATCCTGATGGAGGTGGCCTTCGCAGCGGGTCACTTCCTGTTCTTCGGGCACTTCGTCCCAAGAAGCTTTCTGTGCTACGAGGCCCCGTGCACGTCGGGCGTGCAGTGCTACGTCTCCAGGCCCACGGAGAAGACGCTGATGCTCAACCTCATGCTGTGCCTGGCCTGTCTGTCCGTGATGCTGAGCCTGGTGGACCTGGTGGGCGGAGCCCGCAGGGCTCTGTGGTGGCGGAGGAGGGAGATGTCTGCGTTGGAGGAGATGAGCAAAGGAGAGCAGAGCAGCGTGTCCTCCAACGTGAGCGGCGCTGAAGACACCAACCTCCTCTTGAACAAGAGGATGGGCAACGAGTTTGAGAGTGACATCAAAGCCACGCCGAGCTTCTCCACGGACGGAGCGCCGATCGTCGCCGCTACCACGGCGAAGGGTGGGGCAGACAGTAAGGCCGGCAAGCCGACCGACGAGAAGGGCCAGCCGTGGAAACACAATGGCAATGGAGAGGTCGGGTTCTCAACGAAACCCAAAGCCACGGCCCTGCACTTTGTCCTCCACAACCAGCAGAAACCTCCAGAGTTGGCTGCCCTGGACGGCAGCCCACACCTGAGGCTGGAGAGCTTCACCCCGGCCGGCACTAGGAGACAGGGCCAGCTGGGCTCGGTGGGGTCCACCTCTAGCTCCAGGAAGAACTCTACCCCCAGCGAGGGTCCTGACAAAAGGGCTTGGGTTTAGAACAAAACAAATCTTCAGAAACGGTCATTTTGAACTGTAGCTTTTAAACTGTGAATGTATGTGAAGAGTTAATAACTTTTCTGTACTTTTTATTTTATGTAATGATAATAACAATGTCATCTTTTTGCTAACTTCATTGTTTTCAAAGGAATTCTTATAAGGTCCCCACGTGAAATTAAACTTAATTTGACTTTCATAAAAATGCTGGAGATTCAAAGTTGGTTAATATTGTGTATAGTTTATTTTGTCACTTTTGTGACAGCTGTGCCCTTGTAACTTTTATCAGGAATAATATGATGCAGAAAATCATCCCTGGAATGTAGTTTTAACGCTATCGTGCTCCTTTTGTATAGGTGGTGTATTATAGCTCCACTAGATACAAAGTGTGCAAATAAAAACAGTGGCAGGTGCCATTATGTGCCCGAGCTTTCCTCATGAATACCAGACACAAAAAAACAAGCTGACCTTGGAGATACAGCGGTTACAGAACTCAGCTGTTGTTGGGGTGACTGAGTTCAGCCACCAAAGACACACTGACCTGACTTCTGACCCCTGACACGGCCATGTATTCCCTCAGTCATGTCACTCAGCCCTGACCTAGTCCAAGACGAGCGTCGTCATGTGACGTAGCGCAACCTCCTCAACTGACCTGTATCTCTGTGTCTGTCTTTATTTTTATATCTGTGTGTCTGTCCATCTATCACCTATGTATCTGGCTGGCTAGCTACATATACAGAGCTATTACAATCGATTTTTTATTATTCTAGGTATTATACTATATCTATGCTAAGTATTTCACTTTTTTAACTACGGCATTGTCGTTGGCTAAATGAAAGGCATGCCTGTGTGATATTCATTTTCACACACACACACACACACACACACACACACACACACACACACACACACACACACACACACACACACACACACACACACACACACACACACGCCTCATACTCCCCCATTCTTCTACTGTGGCATGTGGCGTTGCTTTAAGGAGGGGTGACCAAGAGTCAGGTGCCCAGAGGACAAGGAGTCTGTCCTGATGACAACCACAAACCCAGTGACCCTACTTACGCCTACACACTTGAGGGAACTAAATACTCTTATACAAAAAAATATTCACAAGCTGTGAGATATTCATAGTCTTGTTAACAGCCAGGGAAGCTTTTTTAAACTGTCATTTTTACAACAGATTTGTAATGTATTATATATTTATAAATCCAGATGGAGAATTCCAACCAGGCATTTTCCGGCATCTGGTGGAAGTGTTTTGATCATTAAGACTGGTTTATACTCAGTAGATCTAGGACACCCTATGGCAGTTATCAGAACAAATTGATCAATTCAGATGGTTTTCTTTGTCAACGGAGTACATTTTAATGACCACAATCAAATTGAAAAATACATGTGCTAATCTCAATTCAATACTACTACTGTAAAGACAATACTGCTAAACTTGCCACATACTGTACAGCAAATTTCTAAACACTTCCTTGCCATCTACCTATCTGTCAATGTAACGAATGAGTGCCGAATGAAGTCATATAAAGTATTAGCTGCCAAGCAGTCACATAATTATAAATAGAAATAGACCGCTAATGTAGTGTCATAATCACAAGAATGTGATAGAGTTCACACAGAAACAACTTTTCAAACGATGTTTCATTTTATTTGATAAATATCCAAGATATTTATAACTTGCTTGAAATAACTAAAACACAACCAATAACATATATGAATGAATGTGGGTAATCAGTAGTGAAGGAATGTGTGGGTGTGTGGAGTATATGGTGTATGCATGTTGAGGTGAAGTCAAACTACCAGCAGCTCTGACTAGAGGTAACCTAAAACCAGCAGAGCATCAGAGAATCAGCAAATCTGCAAAACAGAGAACAAGCAAAAGAGAGGACCAGAGAATCAACAAACCAGAGCCTGAGCATAGGTCACAGGTGAGCTATATCAGCTGATGATCCCGCCCCTCCCTGCCCATTGGTCAGCCCATTAGGAAAGGTTGACAACAGACAGAGAGGGAGAGATCATCCCAGTAGTATATATAGATATACATAATCATGAATGAACATTTTCACACACCAGCACATCTATATTGATTACACAATCAAGTAATTCTCACACAGGTCTATCGCCAGCACTACTGTCCCCATGAAACAGACGTTAATGTAACCTTGAGCTCATCCGTGGGCTATTTCTCTGCCATCCGCTGCTCCAGTACTGGAGTTCACATACAGACACTTTAATCAGAAGAGTCCCTGGACGCTGCAACACACATTTCTGGGTCACTCCCAGGCCCTGAGAGAGGTACCCAACCAGAGGGGGGAGGCAGAGTTAGAGAGAGAGAGAGAGAGAGAGAGAGAGAGAGAGAGAGTAGAGAGAGAGAGAGAGAGAGAGAGAGAGAGAGAGAGGGTGGCAGGCAGGCAGAGAGAGCGATGGGAGGTATTTATAGAAAAATGGGGCTTCGCAGTACCTTTTCTGGCAAAAGGATCATTTCAGGAGTGAGCGAGAGTGTGTGTCCCAGTTTTTCTGCTCAGCACTTGGCGACAGTGCTGAGGCTGGGGCCGGACCAGTCCTACCCAGGATGGGGAGTCTGCCTCACGGACGCTCTGCTGCCCTCACGCCGGGCCTCCTGCCTGCTCCTCCTGCCTGCTCCTCCAGGTTGCTGCTGCTCTGATTGATATCTGGCGGGACGCTAGGAAGTACCTTTCATCAGCCTACAGATGGGACCGCCGAGGAAGGCCAGATCTTGATATTCTACCCCTCCGTTCTCCCGTGTCGCCCGGGGTGAGGACAGGTAGGGTAGGGAAGGGTAGGGTGGGGGGTGGGACCCCCTGTTTTGGGTGGGGGGTGAGGGTTAGAGCGGTGAGGCGAGGGGCAGCCAACGGGGTGTCAGTGGGCACCCTCAGGCTGCGAAGACCCCCAGGCCGGGGGTGACTAGGGAGGCTGGCCGGCACCTGCCCTGCCGCTAGCCGGGCCAGGATGAGGCGCTTCCTGAGCAGGAAGGGCCGCTTCTCTCTGCGCCAGAGCGTCAAGTCTGGCCCCCGGAGCGCCGCTAAGGACTTCTGTAAGTCTCTTACTTGTTCTGGTTCTGGTTCTTGTTCATGTTCTTGATCTTCTTCTTCTTCTTCTTCTTCTACTACTACTACTTCTTCCTCACCTACCTCTACATCTTCCACTTTGTCTTCTTCCTCTTCCTCCTTTTTATCCATCAATCTCTCTCTCTTGTCATGCTATCATGCTTCTTTGCCGGGGAATAGGACTCGAGGCAGCGGGGGGGGGGGGGGGGGGGGGGGGGGTAATCTGGGTCGCAGTCGTGTAAAAAAACAAGTACCTTGAGTATTAGATTGATCATTTTGTTTTGTCTCGGGATTGGTTTGAGTCCTGGGGGGAAGAGAAAAAGACTGCGTGTTTTTTTCTGTCGTCCTTTTCGATGGGAGCAATGGTGTAATTCAATAATTATGTTCTTCACTTTCAAGTGAGTCTAAAGACATGCAGCTCTAAGATGGTTTTACCTGTTTAACTATTTTTTTCTTTTCCAAAGTCACAAAACAATGTGACAGAGAAAAGAAGTGACGGTAACCAGTAGACAGGGTTTGTACAGTATGTGTGTGTGTCCCAATTCAGGTGCACTTTTGAACTACTGTACATCCAGAGAACAGTACATGAAGGGTGCAGCTGCATATTTCGGCTGACATTTTAGATCTTGTTGAATCAAAAGCTCGAAAAGAGATCTGTTAAATCAAGGGTGAGCAACATTGAATTTAAATGAGAAAACCATGAATAATAACTGACTTATTGGCATTAATGGCCTTTCTGCTTCAAGCCAAAGCTTGAATTTGATCTTCCTTCCATTCCTTCACCTTCACTCACTGCCTTTCCATGGGTATGCAATCAGCATGACATCTTAGAATCTTTTAAAAACAAATCATTTGTGAGCACAGAGCAGCACAAACTATTCTATGTATGCCAGTCATACTCATAATATTTAATATAATACCACATGAAGAAGTGGCCTTGTAAAGAATAGACCTTATTCACCTAGGGGCCACATTGGTGAGTTGGGTGGGTAAACCTTCTAGAACCTTTAGGAACCTTTTTGCAAAAGTCAACTAAATTATTTTTTGTCCTGCATTCCATTCCCATCCAGGTAGCATTTCGAGTGGGTTTCGATTGAGTTGTAATTTTTTCCCAAATACTTGTCTAGAAGGTTTAGCCACCCCAAGTCTCACAAATCAGACTTTAGATTGAAATCTAAAATGTTTTTGGTATCCCTCCATGGCCAACAGAAAACCAGCACTGGTAAACTAAACCTTGCCATAGAAGGATGGAAGACAAGCTCAGACACCCTGTCACCAACGTCCTTAGACAAAGTGTCTGTAAAGGTTTAAATTCAAACCTGTGTAGTAGACCGGCCACTGTAGAAATTGGTTTGTTACATTTGTTCTTCTCATACCTACATCTTGCCCTCCCAAATGAGTTTATCTTCAGAAGAACGCATCACAAAACAGGAAACTCCGCCCCTCGCACCTTCCGGTTCCCGACCCAGGCACTGTGAAGTCCCCCCCCCCCCCCCCCCACCCCGAAGCTTTAGCATTGTCGAACATCTGGATCCGAAATTAACCCACTCCCCCAACTAACCAATATGACTGCTAGGTGAAAAAGGTCTAGGCGAGGGGTCACTGGGTTTGCTAGGTCTAGGCAAGGGGTAATTGGGGAGTTTCCTCAGGATAACCAATAAGACCTCTGTCTTACCCTGTTGCACCACCAAAGTGTGACTGCAGAGTGAGTGATGTCCTGAAGGAACTTCTTAGTGTGTTGACTATTGAGTTCAGACCCACAGGGATGACTCATTTTGTTTATACCACAATCTAAGAGGCACATGACTTGGTAGGACGCAGACAGGTGGCCTCTATAAGGCTGCGGCTCTTTGACTCAGTGGACGTGATGGATGTGAAGAAGCAGAGATGAACTGGAGTGCTCTGCTAGTAGGGCGCCGCGCATCCCTCCTGCAGCAGGAGAATGAGGCCAGTGAGGACCAGGGGAGGGCCAACAGATCG
>JACYXH010000278.1:200000-267500 GCA_026745465.1 Lota lota | reverse complement strand
GAGAGAGAGAGAGAGAGAGAGAGAGAGAGAGAGAGAGAGAGAGAGAGAGAGAGAGAGAGAGAGAGAGAGAGAGAGAGAGAGACTGTTAAATAACAGTACACGTCTGCTTTTTAACATTTCCGAACCAATGCGCTACAAAGCCAACATTGTATTATCTAACTAAGAATATGGGATACAAAAAGGAAAAGCTTGGGTATGGAATAATGTTAAATGGAAAGGTTTTAGATATAGAGCTGGCGGTATTTCGATTTTATATTGTATTGTATTGGGACTTCAGTATGCAGTGCAAAATCAAAATACTGTCAGTTCTGTACAGATATAGGTGATCATGGTCATCATCATGTTCCTGACTCTTTTGTTATTTATGTTAATGGTAGCCTGTGTTGAAAAAGTAATCCTGAACATCATGGTCATTTAATGGTAGAGTTAAGGTTAGGGTTAGGGTAATCTCGGAACCAGCAACCCTAAATGATTTGGGGGGAGACGGCACAGATTCCGGGCCGGAAACCAAAAACTTCAAGGGGTGAAGTTACACTTTGTTTCTTGTTTCGTTGAAGAGATGTTCTACTGAAGAGTGGATGAAGCTTTCAGAAGGGGATTTTAATAATAATAATAATTTTAATACATTTCTACTGTAGCCATTCAACCCAATGTTGTTTTGAAACCTCTACAGTAGCTTTTGTACCGTTTACTAATGGTAGTTTGTGTTTGCCAATTACGCGTTTACAGATCGGCGCCTCCAGCAACATGATGAGACAATGTTGAGACAAATATAAAGTGAAAGAAAGTGAATCGCCCCGTTCACCCGGATTTGAGCTCATCTGCTATCAGACTTTAAATTTGAATCTGTTTAATTAATTTGTGAGACTAGGGTCAGGGGTTACCTACATTATCTGGTTGTAGTCCTCAGATACACTGGGAAGGGTGTTGCTCTGGCTGTGCAATTGTCGTTGTTTTTTCAGGCAGGAATTTGTTTGTTCTTCTCATAGTTTTGAGTTTGATGCCTTTGGATGTTAATTCCTATGATGCAATTCCAGGCAAGAATATTTCCCCAGAGAAAGACTAGTTTGTAGTTAGTTTTCTGTATTGATGTTGCTTACAGTCAATCACAAACATACACCTGCACAAGCTCTCTCTCTCTCTAACTCGCTCTCTATTGCATCACACCCCATCAATTGTGTCTTTGTGTATGTGTGCGTGTGTGTGCGCCCCCCCCCCCCCCCACCCCCCACCACCACCACCGAGGAGGTCTATTTTAAACAGCAGCCTACTTCTTTTAATAAACTCCTGCATAAACTCTCTCTGTCTCTGTCTCTGTCTCTGTCTCTGTCTCTGTCTCTGTCTCTGTCTCTCTCTCTCTCTCTCTCTCTCTCTCTCTCTCTCTCTCTCTCTCTCTCTCTCTCTCTCTCTCTCTCTCTCTCTCTCTCTCTCTCTCTCTCTCTCTCTCTCTCTCTCTCTCTCTCTCTCTCTCTCTCTCTCTCTCTCTCTCTCTCTCTCTCTCTCTCTCTCTCTCTCTCTCTCTCTCTCTCTCTCTCTCTCTCTCCCTCTCTGAGCTTCCTGTAGCTGTCCCCTGCCCGGGCTCTGTAAAAGATGGAGCTATTATGCAAAAGTGTGTGTTTGTGTGGAGTCTGTCATCCATTAAAGCTGATCTTGGAACACCTACTTTGCCATGAATTTCTATGTTAATGTGGCCGGATTGTGTTTTATCAGGGGCGTTTGTAGGCATAGGCAATTATATATTGGTGTTATATATATATATATATTATAATTTCTTTCTCCAAATTTTACTAGTCTTTACCTGACTTATTTATTTGTTTTCTGTGAGATGAAGACAAGAGACGGTGGGGGAGGGGCCAGGTGTAGATGGTCAGTGAACCAGTTGGCAGTTCACTGTCATTTATTTGATCTATTTTGTGTCGTGTTTATAAATAACACTTTTATTAAAAAGTGTTATTTCCCCTTAAGATGGCAGTTTTTTTGGGGGTGGAGGCAGGGTTGGAGATCTCGCCTAGGATGCCAGAATGGCCAAAAATGGCACTGTGTCTTAGTAATTTATAGGTAACTGTAGGATTTTTTACTAATAATGGGTATATTTACACTTTTTTTTTTTTACTATGAGTAAATATGTAAACTGTATTCATCCCTGTGTGTGTGTGTGTGTGTGTGTGTGTGTGTGTGTGTGTGTGTGTGTGTGTGTGTGTGTGTGTGTGTGTGTGTGTGTGTGTGTGTGTGTGTGCGCGTGCTTGTGTGTATGCGTGTACGTGTGTGTGTTTTCTGTATGAAAATTGTTCTGTCCCATATTGATTGGTTGTTGCTAGTTTACAGATTTTAACAAAAAGGTTGTCGAAATACATCAGGAAATGGTGATGGACCATTCACAGCTCGTCATTATTACAAGACTCCCGGTCAGTGCCAAGAGGGACACCAGATTATAGATTGTTGCATGGATGACATGCAAAACCGCTGTATGCAATGCTTAACATATTTCCGGTTCCCAGGCACACACACTCACTGCATTGGCCTGCATACGCTATTCCACTGGGGCTCTCCCTGCCGCTCCTCCGCTCTCTCCCTGCTCCCCTGCTCCTTCCTTCCTTTCCTCTCATTGTTAGTCCTCCTCATTCTACCTCTGCGGAGAACAAGAGGCGTTATTCGCTGTCTCCTGCCAGCGATGGTGGATAACTGAATTTCTTCTTGGAGCGTGGGCAGGTGGGTGGGTTATCCTTCAACGTGGGCCAGGATGGAGCGGCCATCCCTGGGTCTGTCTCGGTAGTCTCTCCCCCTGGAGGGAGGAAGAGGAGGAGGAAGTGGATGAAGACCCAGGAGAAAGTGAAGAAAGTTTACAGGGAGAGTTTGTAGGGAACGTCAGACTTTAGCTGGCACCGACCCAGGGATCTTGTAGAGGAGTGTGTGGAGCTTTCGGAAGAGTTTTTCCTTTCCTTTTTGTTTTATTCTCTCTCTAGCGCCGTTTCTCTCTGTCTCTGGCTCTGTGACTTTCTTGCTACTTTACTAGCCTGTAGCACGCTTTTTTGTTCAGAGATTTGAGACGCTCCTTGAAGTGTCCACCATTTTTTTAAATTGATTTATTTTTAAGTTTTTTTGGTTCCAACTTCATGAGTGAGGCGGCAGCGGGAACTCTTGCGTCACTGTTCTGAGGAGCGTCTTCTGTGAGGCCCAGGAGAACCATGGGAAGAGACAGAAGCGTCTCCAGACACTTTCGGTATGGTACTTTTTTAGTAAATCTTTGATCTCGTTGGTGTTTGTTGGCGGTCCTCGTACTGGTTTGTTGTTGAGGCTTGAGTTGAAATGAGGTACAAGTAACGTTTTTTGTTTTGTTTTGTTGTGTGTTAAAACTTTCGATCAATCGAACAGTTGTTATTTAGCAAAAATATTCTTCAGTCATTTAGCATTGAAATATATTGGGATACAGCTTTTCAAGACTACCCCTGAACTTTGCTTGTGTCTTCTTTGCGAATTAAAGTTCATTTTAGCTTTTATTTGCCCCTGCTTTCCTTTGAATTATATAACACACTTCCTGGTCTTAGTAACTGTAATCTAGCATCATGGTTACATCAGGCACTCTCACAGATGATGCCACCACTAGCATCATCTCTAGTGGGCTCTGCTAACAAGAATTGTGGCTCCTTAATTAGTTTCAAGGTGTGCTAAAGAGAATGATGGCTCCTTTAACGAGTTTGCCAGTTGTGTTGTCATTCAGGCCCCTCTGTGTGTCGTGTCCCTGATCCAGCCCTGCTCCTCCCTTGAATCTAACTATAGCATCCTGCCGGCCTCCTTCTTATCGAGGCCAGCCCAAAGTCCTACATCCTACATTCAACAAGGTTTTTTTGTCGAATTAACTTTCTTTTTTGCTCATTCATGTTTGCCGAGAGCCAGTCATGGTGACCAGATGATTAATGGTGTTGGTGAATGAAGGATGAAATAACAAGAAAAATAGCAAATGTTTTGAACGTCACGGAGTCTCGTCACTGACGTTCTGATAATATTGATGAATAAATAATAAAGTAAATGTAAGTATTTCGTTTTGAGAAATTGTTCATCTTCTACTGAGCTAAGCGGAACAGACGTGGTGGGAATTGAGGGCACTTTTAGAAGTTCTGTGGCCTACATTGAACCCAAATCAGCCAGATATCTTCGTAATATCTTTACACTGGGTATGTGACCCTGGCCTAGAAAGAGTTCTAGTTCAAATACTCTATCTCTCTTGTCATTTGTCTGGTTGGTTCCTCTTTTATGCCTCTATTTTTTCCTCTCTCCCTTTGTACTCTCTCTCTCTCTCTCGCTGTCTTTATCATTGATAGATCTATCTTTCAGTAAATAAATAGCCGCATCTACTAACCAGTAATTTGTTGGTAGACTGTGCCATACTTTCTCTAATGTGTTCTGGCTGTATTCCAACAGTCACTCTATAGGGATTCCCCTCAATTCCATCTCATCTCAGACATTCTCAACGCTCACCAATGTTTCACTACTAGACATGCAGCTTGTAATTGCTCTACAGTGTTTGTCCTGTGGGTGGCAGTATTTCAATCGTTTCGATAGTTATACAGATGATTAAATATGATAGCAGGAAGGACTATACATTACGGTACGATACAGATCGTGTATAATAATAGGCCATATAAATTGAAGATGATAATATTTATAAAATGTATGCATGAACAAACTTATACTTGTAAATACAGATTCAGGTTCATACACATTGCCCTGTAACCACGCAACAACGTTGATGAACATTTGTCATACACGACCAAGTGAGTGACTAAGTATCTTATAGCACGAGTATGTGTACGTACATATGTGTTTGAGACACAATACCTTTAAGCTAAGAGCACATTTTCTGCATTGATTATTTGTGCATTCCAGCCAGAGCATCCATTTGCGTACTAAATTGTGAAGAACCACTCCCAATGTAGCCGCTACGTTGAGCGACAGCTCTCTTTGAATAATGGATCAGCCTGTGCCTACCTATTGACAGCACTAGAAGATTACCACAAGTAGAAGTATTGCATTGCAAGTGTATTACATGTATCTGTAAAACATTACGGGAATAGTTCACGGGAATAGTTCACCTATTACTACAGGCTACCATGAGTGTGTGCACGTATTCAGGATGCACCTATGTATGCAACTCGCCTATACCCATGAAAACATGGGGATGCAAATAAATACAAGCTAAACAGCTTTAGCGAGAGCCTCAAAATCCCTATCTTAATCAGAATCCTCTCCGTTATGAATCCTGATGGGAAAGATCTTGTGATTAAGTGCTCACTAGTGGTATTGAAGTAGGCTTCAAGTCAAGCCTTTTTACTGTATTGGCATCAGTGTCAGACATCCATAAACACCTGCACAGCCACTGTATCACTGCCAGAGCTTTTCAGCCAGCCAGCCAGTGTGTAGTCATACTCCCACCGGTGAGGATATGAGCTGAGCCTCTACATCAGAGGGATGATGAAACAGCCCAAGAGATACTGTCACAGAAAAACAGATGAAAAGAAAGACAGAGGGTGGTGCAGAAAATATGTGATTGTCGCATTGTTTTGAGGAAAAAAGCATTCTTGTGGATCATGTGGGGGAATTTATGCTGGATATTGGAGCAGTGTAGGGTTAAAATGACAGAATTAAAGACAGCATTAAATGACAGCATTAAAGGCAGCCATTGCGTTTTGAAACGACCACTTTGTCTCCGTCCTTTCTGTCACTTGTTTCAATCAAACTTTATTTATATCACATTCTATCCCCATCCTGACAGAGAATATTCTCTCATGCGTGCATGTGTGTGCGTTTGTGTGTTTGTGTGTGTGTGTGTGTGTGTGTGTGTGTGTGTGCATGCCAGTGTGTGTTTTTGTAAGAGAGAAAACATGCATGTGTGTGACAAGGAGATAATTGTGCATTAGGTTTGTGCATGGATTTCTGTACAAAGAACAATGAGTGAGAAATAGAAGTAGAAGTAGTGTCCTATATTAAGGAACAAGAAGCTTGGAGCTGGGAGGAGAGAGAAGGAGATGGAGGGAGGGAGGGATAGAAGAGCAAGAGGGAGGGATGCAGGAAGAGAAGGAGATAGGAATATAGTAGAGAATGAGGAAGGAGTGATCATTTGAGAGATAGTTTATGTAGGACGGGTTGGCAACGAATGTTTTCTCCAAGAGGTGACAGAAGGACTGTGTGCTTTCCTGGCTGTGAGGATCTGGACCTTTACCTTTACATGGACAACAGAGGTCTACTCATCTGATACCAAGCTCTCAAGATCTCACGCACACATACACGCACACACACACACTTAGACACTGTGAAGGTGCACAACGCACTGAAATATTCACACACCCATTCATGCTTACATACGCCAAGGCACATGCCAATGCCCTAACACAAACACACACATGTGGTTGTCCACACACACACACACACACACACACACACACACACTTGCAAACAATGCCTGGTGTGGTGATCCCATGAGGATGTCATGGACAGGAGCTATTTTTGAACCAATTATGTGGATCCTGCAGCTGGACAAAGACATACTGTGAAGATGGAAGAAGCGTTTATTCTTCATGTTTATTCTTTAGAAGACAAGAACACCCTCAGAGACTAGTTCAGTTACCGGATTTGTTTTATAATTGGGCAGGAATGTTCCTAAAATTGTTTTATTTCCAGTCCAGTAGATGTATCGTTTTCATCTTCTGGTCAAGAGTGTGAAGTGTACAAGAATCTGGTTTGAATTAGCTGCTAATATTAGTTGTAATATTAGTTGGTAATATTAGCTGCTAATATTAGATGGTAATACTAGTTGGTAATATTGGTTGGTAATATTAGCTGCTAATATTAGATGGTAATACTAGTTGGTAATATTGGTTGGTTATATTAGTTGGTAATATTAGCTGGTAATATTAGTTGGTAATATTAGTCTGTAATATTAGCTGGTAATATTAGTTGGTAATACTGGTTGGTAATATTGGTTGGTAATATTAGTAAGAGACGACTTTGAGAGGGAATTATTCTGAGTTGCTTTGCCTCTACCCAGGCTCCTCTGCTGCACGGTGTAGTGTACCTGATTTGAATCAGCCTGAGAGGAATTCTTTCCACGCAGGATGTATATATTGCTTTCATCTTCTGGTCAGGATCGTCGCAGTATAAGAGACCTCGCTCGGGAATGAGTTGGTTAATATTGATAAGAGACCACTTCTCTTCGAGCCTCTCTCACACACCCTGAACCTCTGAGCTGCTCCTGGGCTGATCTTAACTCTTCCCCGCGTGGGGTCAAGGGGTCACGACCTTCACTGACCTTACTGTGTGAGACTTAGTGTCCATGTCCGCTATGTTCGCCAGGATCTTCATTCCCAAGAAGCACCGGGAGCGCTTCGACGACGTGGTGTCCCAGAGTCTGATGAGCCGCATTAAGGGGCGGAGCTTCAGCGACCCCAGCCGTAACCGCCTGCGCCGCAGCCGCAGCGAAGACCACCCGGAGCGCCTGCTGGTGTCCACGCGCGCCAGCTCCGTGCCGCGCACACACGCCGAGGAGGGGGCCATGCCTACCCGCGGCATGCGCAAAACCACCTCGCTCATCACCGGGCATTCCGCCGGCGGCCCCATTGCGACCACCAGCTGCAGGTCAGTGACCTCCGACCTCCCAGTGGTTCTTATTATTAGATTGGATTTTTGTTGTTGAGAGACGCATCCAGTGTCTTGATTCTGTGTGTGTATATGTGTGTGTGTGTGTGTGTGTGTGTGTGTGTGTGTGGGTGTGTGTTTGTGTGTCTTCAAAGAAGTCCTATCACTTAATTATAGTTAATTATAGAAATATTACAAATAAACTCAAGATGGCAAAAGGCAACACTAACACTTCCGAAAACACTGTTTTCACTGGCCGTCATTGTTTTTTCTCTTTTGCCATTTACCTTCATTTGCACTCACCACCCAGAGTGAAACAAATGCCAAACATAACATGTAAGATGCAAGATGTCCAAAAACTCTCAGAACTTCAGTCACTTAAGTGAAACTGCAGTAGTTTAGGTGAATCTGCCCTGGTTTAAGTCAATTTACCTACCCATTTCTCCGACATGGCTCTAGTTCACTTTAGTTACTAATGGGTAGTCTTATGTCTTTATAAATAAGTAGAATAGTAATATATTGCTCTCTGGGGATGAGCTGACCATATTTAAGTAGGGCTCCCTGCATGCTGGAATTGGCGTTTTAAAGTAATCTTCACAACAGGGCATATCTGAATGTGGTCTGCAAATTGGAGTCCCATTGTTTCTCAAAGGGCCAGAAGAGCTTCCTATAGAGAATGGATCTGTATTGGCTTATGTAATTACCTGACTAAAGGAATATCGAATTCATGGTGTAAAATATCTCCACCTTATTATACCACCACTCTCACTAGACCCCCAAGGGCGCAAACTTGTGCAAAGCGTCAGCAAATGTGAAGACGGTATTGAGTTTCTATGGTAACCACATTCAGCCCATAATTTCATGACTCGCAGAGGTTTAGTATAAATATATAAATGAACCTTTCTATACACTCTTCTTCCATTTTACAAGCATTCTCTCTCTCTCGCTCTCTCCTCTTTTCTCTGACTCTATATCTCTCTCACTCACTCTCCCCCCCCCCCCCCCCCCCCCCCCCCCCCAGGACAGTGAGGGTGTGCAAGGGCAACATGAGCTTTGGCTTTACACTCCGAGGCCATGCTCCAGTCTGGATTGACTCAGTCATCCCCGGTAAGCTAATGATAACAGTTACCCATCGCATTACATTTATGTGACCAGAAAGGAGCACGGCTGTGCTCTAACTGTGTGTGTCATCACTCTGTCATTCTGCAATGGATTAATGATGTGTCGGGACAATAGGAGTTGTCTTATCACTGAGGGAGTGGCTTAGAAAAGGCAAAGAACCTGGTATCTGTAGCTGGCGAATGAGCAAGGGAGTAGTGGATAAGATAGTTCAGTTATGTTTGGGGTGTTTCACTCCTAGCCGAAAGGTCCCTGCAAGTCGCTTTGGATGAAAGCGTCTGGTCTATGGTAAATAGATAACATGAGTTAATAAGTGGCTAGGCTGTTTCAATCCCAGCTGAACGGTACTGGGTTCGATCTCCCATATCTGCAGCCTCACCTGTAGTCATCCTTAAGTTATCCTTAGCGAGATAACCCCTAACCCCTAACCCCTATTCTCTCACTCACTCACTCTCTCTGTCTGTCTGTCTGTCTGACTGTCTGTCTGTCTGTCTGTCTGTCTGTCTGTCTGTCTGTCTGTCTGTCTGTCTGTCTGTCTGTCTGTCTGTGTGTGTGTGTCTCTCTCTCTCTCTCTCTCTCTCTCTCTCTCTCTCTGTCTCTGTCTCTGTCTCTCTGTCTCTGTAGGCAGCCCAGCTGACAAGGCGGGTCTCAAACCGGGGGACCGCATTCTGTTTCTGAATGGGCTGGACATGAGGTGGGGCTGAGTCTACTCTCCTAACTTTCAATATACAACAACTGCCTGTAGGCATCCTTGAGCAAGATGCCTAGCCCCTTACCGCTTCTTGATATGTATCTGTAATCACTGTAGGGCGCATTGGATAAATGTGTCTGCTTAAACGGATAAACACTAAAATAGCAAGTAGTCCCAGCAGATAATGTTGGAATAGCGCACCATTTGTAATAAGGGAGTGTCCTACATATCCTACTTTTAAGACCCATCTCAAACAATGGCTCAAGGCAAACTAGAACTAGGTAACACTTTCTAATAAGGGTACATTAATTAACCATTAATTAACATTTGTCAATGCAGCAATAAGCATTATTATATATCATTAGCATAGGGGTTAAGGTTAGGGTAAGTGGGATATGGTTAGGGTTAGGGTTCACCCTAACACTATTACATAATGTAAACATTTAAACCTTAGTTAACATGAACACTATTACCTTAGTGAACATGAACACCATAAGTAAACATGAACACTATAAGTAAATAATAACTAGACAATAAGTTAACTGTTAATTAACCGTTAGTTATTTCTTATCACTGCATTAACTAATGTTAATTAATGGTTAATTAATGGCTCATGTTTGTACCCTCATTGTAAAGTGTTACTGTGATCTGTGATCACTTCTAACCTGACATGTTGTACAATGTTTTTTTTCAATTTCTTCTTATATATTTCTATATTTGTATTTGCACATTGTCACTGTTGATGTTTCTGTTTTTGTCACCTGCATAGGTACTAAGGATGTAAATTTGCATTTTTACTAACTCCGGTATATCAAAACGTTTTTTTATTTTATTAATGTGGTCTCTTTTAAATAAGCAACAAAATAAATAAATAAACATCAAGAGGTGATGTGTTAGGGCTGTGACATCACATGGACAGGCAAGGTAGATGTCTGGAGAGAGATTGACAGCCTAGCGTGGCTTGGCATCTAAAACGCATCAGTATGGTTGGATAGTCTCTTTATTCAATATCCAAGATTGTCATAGACCTAGGTTTGTGGAGCTTATAGTCATAACATCTTGGATGATTTGAAAATCACATGTTTTGGTTGAAAAGCACATGTACAATGTTCAAATATTCACACTCTAGGTTTCAAATGAATACATTTTCTTCCGTAATGTAGAAAAAGAACAACCTTGTCTTCTTCACAAATTCAAGCATCGACTGAGATGATAATGAATTAACATAATTTATGTTGGAGGACACGGCTGGTATTGAGTTACAGAGATAGCAGTGTGTGCGAACGTTTGTGTGTGTGCGTACGCACATGCATGTTTGTGTGTGTTTGAGCATGTAAGAATGTATGCATATTCAAGTGTTTGTCTCCTTGCTTGTTCTCGTGTACATATACAAACAAGTGTGTGAAAAACGAATGACCTAGTTGTGTGTGTGTTTCTGTGTTTGTGCATGTGTGTTTGTGTGTGTGTGTGTGTGTGCGCGCGTGTTTGTGTCCCCTGTAGGACGTGTTCCCACGAGAAGGTGGTATCCATGCTGCAGGGCAGCGGGGCCATGCCCACACTTGTGGTGGAGGACGGCCCGGCCTCCTTCTCCCTGGTGGAGCAGCAGGAGCTGGTGGGAGGAGGAGGAGGAGGCGGCGGTGGGGGTCCACCCATGGAGGGCCCCCGCTCCCCGGTGCTGAGCTCCCTGCAGTGGGTGGCCGACATCCTGCCTCCCAGCATCAGGGTGCATGGCCGCACCTTCGGCCAGCAGCTGGAGCACCTGCTGACCATCCAGGAGAGGTACACCATCTGCAAGGCCCTGGAGAACTTCTTCCAGCACAGGTGAGACCCCGCCGGCAGGCCTGACAGAGGAGAAGGGTCATGGGGGGATTGAGTATAGAAATGTGTATATGGAAACCACGTTGTCTGCTGCCCGTAGCTGCGAGACGTCACCGCCACCGCTATATTGGAGAGGCTAAGACTGGCTTGTAAACAAATACAAGTAAACTTGGGAGCTGCGATTTTTTAAGATAAAAAGCGATATATATCTATTCTCAACCGATATCTATGAGCCGTTTTTCATCAAGGGCTTTTGATCTACATGGAGTACAAAAAAAATTAAATAATAATAGGATTAATATGAATATAAAAATGACTCAAAGAACTAATTTAGAAACAAAAACTGTCATGATCTTAAGTCAAGCTGAAAACATTGTTAGCATTCAATATGTCCCAATTACTTAACTTCACTTCACCTTTCTGGTGTTTCCCTGTATCTATCTATCTGGTCTCTTTCCAATAAGTTGTAAGTTATGACATTGTTTTCCTATTTCTGCTGTTTCCTGGTCAGCAGGAACGTTGACACTCTGATCGTGGATGTGTTCCCGGTGCTGGACACCCCGGCCAAACAAGTGATTTGGCAGTTTATCTACCAGCTGCTCACCTATGAAGAGCAGGAGCACTGCCAGAGCAAGATCACGCGCTTCCTCGGGTTCAAAACTTCCCCAGGTGTGTGTGTGTGTGTGTCGGTCGGTCGGTCGGTCGGTCGGTCGGTCGGTTGGTCGGTCGGTCTGTGTGTGTGTGAGTGCATGTATATAAGTGTATGTGAATGAACAGTCTGCAAGCATGATGAAGGTAATTGCACAAGGAGGCCACAAGCACATTTGGAAAGGGCTGGGGTTAGCAGATTAACTGGGTGATTTAGAAGAGTAAATTAACCTAATTTACAGACTCACAGCACTTTGAGACTTTGACTTGACCTAATTTGACTTGACTTGAATTCCCTTGAATTTACCTGATTTGAAATCACATGACTTGAATTCACATGACTTTACTTTTTGATTTCTACTTGTTTTGACCTAACCTGAGCCTCATTGACTTTACCTGACCTAAATTGACGTTAATTCACTGGATGTGACTTCACCTGAGCTGACGTTATTTGACTTGACTTGAATTCACTTGACCTGACTTGACTTGATTTGACTCTAATTCACTTGAATTCACTTGACTTGATTTTACTTTTTGACTTGTCTTTTTGACCTGACTTATTGACTTGACTTTACCTGACTTGGCTTGGCTTGACTTGAACTGACATGACAAGGCTTGGCTTGGCTTGACTTAACCTTACCCCACTTAACTTGAATTCACTTCAAGGACTGCAGCTTGACTTGACTGGCCACGCTCTCTTTGGGTTTCACTAACACCCCCCAAACTTGTTTTCCAGTTCCCCCTCCACCCCCGCCGCCCCCTCCCCCCATGGAGCATGACGGGGCCCCCGAGCCCCACCGGCGGAGCAGCTCCATGAGGGTGACCGGCACCACGTACCGCAGCAGCGTCAGGGGCCGCAGCTCCGACGACCTGGTCATAGGCACCCATCTGGGGATGGGTACGAGACCCCTGAGGGCTGGGACCAGTTGGGCGTGTTATCGTTGATGTTTGGCATCTTCATCATCGTCATCATCATTGTTGTCGTCATCATCTTCATCATTGTGATCCTCACAATTGTTTGACTCACAGTCCTCACAGTTAAAGTAATGTATAATGTAATGCTTTTTATCCATCTCTAATTAAAAATGTTTTGTGCACTTTTGTTGTTTGATATGGATGTTTGTTTTGTTGTTTGAATTGGATTAAAACTGAATTGTTACGCTTTTTTGAGGCCCATTACAAGGGCATTCATTACCACTACAAATGAGGTTGCCAATTTGTTTTTTGCATTAGAAGTTTTAATTGAATATGAAACATTGCTTTGATTCCTATTTTTCAGTAGTTCTTACCAATTAGTCACTAAGTCCCTTTAAACACCGCCATTTTGAATCATTACCACGGATGACTGACTGAGATGATGTTGTATGTCCCAGGATACCGTGGAGAGCCAGCGCTGGAGATGGGGATGAGGCTGGCTCCGGGGGAGAGACAGTCAGGGGACGGCACCTCCCTGCCTGAGACCCCCAACAACCTTACCAATGTACTTCCCCAGAAAAAAAGGACATTTAAAAAGAACCCCACAAATATACATAGATAGACAGACTAGTAGACGAAACCTTTTTTGACACTCTTTTGTAACCATAAGAGGGCAGGATCGTGTAGTGGCTAGGGTGTTCGACTCCCAGACGGAAGGTACTGGGTTCGATCCCCTAGCTCCACAGCCTACTTGTAGGCTTCTTTGAGCAAGATGGCTAACCCCCTACCTGCTCCTTATCACCTGTATCTGAATTCACTGTAAGACGTTTCTTGGTTAAAAGCATCTGCTAATAATAAAGCGGTACACTTTTCCCTGCTGCTCGGCCAGCTGTCAGCGGTGTACGCAGAGCTGGAGAACATGTACTCGTCCAAGAGGTCCAAGTCCCTGAAGAGCCGCCCTCCCCCCACCCAAGACAGCCTGCTGGAGCTGGAGCCCGTCTCGCGCACCGCCTCACCCACCATGCTCGCCAGCGCAGGTGGAGAACTTACACCATCACACCCTCCTGAAGACCAGTCCAAAAACCTGAGCTGACACATTTCAGTTTTTCAGAAAAGGGGCAATGGAACATAAGATAGACAAAATTTAAAGTGATGTCACATTGTAAATCACATATTGAGAAGTTCAAAGAAAGGATGTCTGTTCCCTATTATTCATCCCTATTCTTTTGGTTCTCTTGCAGGCAGTCGTAAGGGCCCCCCACCGCCCACATCATGGCCAGAACCGCTGCCCAGTCCCCCGGCCGCCCCGTTCTACAGCTCCGGGCTGCCCACCCAGACCAGTGCTGAGTCTAACCCTTACATTAGCCTGGACAGCCCCCCGCCCTCGCCGCCCGAGCCCCCCGACTACCCCCCCAGCCCCCTGGGGCATCACAGCAGCAAGCGGCGCTACACCTTCTCCAAGCCGCCCCGGTCGGAAGACACTGATCGCTTCCTGGACGCCCTGAGTGAGCAGCTGGGACAGAGGGTGGCCATCGTCGACGACTTCCTGAGTCCTGAGAATGACTACGAAGAGGTAGGCTGGCATGTCCCTGGAGCAACCAATCAAAATGTGAGTTTTTTGCCTCAGAAGATGAAAGACCACGATCATCAAGTGATGTAAGTAAGTAAGATCACGATTATTAGTACAAAGACGTATGTAATCATTCCTGTAAAAATGTAAACTATGAGACCATATCTACCTGAAAGGTTCCGATTTTGTACTAATCCAGCATAGTTCCTATAAAACAGCTTTCGGAGTATGTCAGTTACGTGTGGGAACTAGGCTTTCTGCGGTGTAACTGATTATAATATGATTGATGGTAATGCCAGGATGTTGTCCAGATGAGCTTTCCAGACGAGGAGGACGAAGACGATGATGAAGATGACCTGGGAGAGGACGACGAGGAGAACGGGGGCTTCGTGGCCCCGGAGCTCAGCAGCCCGAGCGACGTGCAGAGCAGCAGTGCAGAGGAGGAAAACGCCTCCTCCCTCACCTATTCCTCCTCCTCCGACCACATCCCGCCTCCGCCCATGACCCCTCCTCCCCCGCCACCCATCCAGTTCAATGATACACCACCTCCAGCGCCTCCCTCGGCCCCCACCGCCGTCCAGCCTCCTCCGCAGCCTCCGCAGCCTCCGCAGCCTCCTCCGCAGCAACAGCTGATCTACAGCCCCGAGCACTCCCCCAGAGCCTACGTGCCCATGCGCCGCAAGTCTGGACCCCCTCCTCCACCTCCACCCAGGAGCAATCCGCCACTCAAGCGGCAGTCCCTTCACAAAGTGCTGCCCGCTAGAGAGGAGATACAGGTCCGTGCTACGATACAGGAGCTCAAGGCCTTCCAGGAACAGCAGGCGTACCGGGAGAGACAGGCCTACGAGGAACAGCAAGCGACTCAGGAGCGAGAGGCCTACGAGGAACAGAAAGCCTATGAAGAGCAACAACTGTACCAGGAACAGCAGGCCTACCAGGAGAGGCAGGCCTACCAGGAGAGGCAAGCTTACAAAGAGAGACAGGCCTACGAAGAGCAAAAGGCTTACGAGGAGCAGAAGGCCTATGAGGAGCAGAAGGCTTATGAGGAGCAGAAAGCCTACGAAGAGCAGAAAGCCTACAAAGAGCAAAAGGCCTATGAGGAACAGAAGGCCTATGAGGAACAGAGGGCTTACGAAGAGCAGAAAGCCCTCCAAGCCCAACAGATCTATCAGGAGCTCCAAGAACGACAGGCGTACGAGGAGCAGAAGGCCTACCAGGAGCAGAAAGCTTTCAAGGAGCGCCAGGCCTACCATGAGCAGCAAGCCTACCAACAAGAGCAGCAGCAGCTGCAACACATCTATCAGAGCCACCAGTCGCTCCCCGCCCAGCATTCACCCCACTCGCCACATCCCCTCCAGCAGCTCCACCAATCCCTGCCCCCTATTCCTTCTCCCGACTCCAACCGAACCCGCACTAACCACCCTCTGTACAAGATGCACCAAGCACAGCAGCAGCAACAGCAGCAGCAGCAACAGCAGCAGCAGCAGCAGCAACAAGCCCAGCAGAGCCACCCCCACCGGCGCCAGTCCCGGTCGGCTCCATCACCCCACCAGCCCTCATCACAACAGACGGCCCACCCAGGTCAACAGGGTCACTACATCGAAGGCGTCTACCAAAGCCGCACAAGTCTAAAGGCCCAGGCTCACCATGCGTCAGCTGAGATGCTCAACCAGATGCACCAAGCCCAGGCTCAAGCCCTCCACTCGTCCGCTGAAATGATCCACCACATGCAGCAGGCGCAGGCCCGCCACGCCTCCAACGAGATGCTGCATCAAATGCACAAGGCCCAGGCCCACCACTCTTCGTCGGAGCTCCTCCAACACCAAGCCCACCAGATGCACCATGAGCAGCCTCACCACTCATCCACGGAGCTCCTCAACCAGGTTCACCGACTGAGTCAGAGGCAGCCCCACCATTCCTCCACCGAGCTGCTCCATCAGATGCACAAAGTCCAAGCACATCATTCCTCTTCAGAGTTGCTCCACCAGGCCCAACAGATGCAGCACGCCAAGCCCCACCACTCCTCTGCCGAACTGCTGCATCAAACCCAGCAAGACCCCGCCTCCCTGCCGGTCCAGTTCATCCGAGAGAGCTCGTCGCACCAGAGCCGAAGGAGCCTCAAGGGGCACCATCAAGTCCAGGCGTCGCCCCAAGGCAGACACCCAGAGCATCAAATCCATCACCCGCAGCCCAACAAACCCTCTCCCCAGAGACCCCACTCCATCCAGCAGACACACCACCATTCCCCTTCCCCTCAGATCCACCATATCCATCACATGACCCCTCAGCCCCCTCCAAAGGACTACCAGCCCCAGATCCACCTGATCCACCCTCCACAGGGTCAGCCGGCCCACCGGCCCCAGCCACTCCTCTCCACCTTCCAGCCGCTACAGCCTCACCAGACCACACCCTCCACCTTCCAGGCCTTACCCCAGCACCCTCAACCCCACCAGGCCCAACCTCCAAGCCAAGCTACCCGCCCGCAGTCCCAGCCCTCCCACCACCTGCTCCAGTGCCAACCCCCATCACAGCCCCACCACAAGCAGTCCCAGGGCCAGGCCCAGCCACAATCCCTGCCCCACTCTCCATCTGACCCTCTGAAACACCCAGAGCCTCCTCCACCGCCGCCTCCTCTGCCTCCGCCCTGCTCCCCTCCACCCCTGCCCAGGCCTCCCCTGTCCAGGATGGACTCCCATCACATGAGCGTGAAGAGGCTGCGCTGGGAGCAGGTGGAGAACTCTGAGGGCACTATCTGGGGACAGGTGAGAAGGGTGGTGTACGATTGATCAAAGATCTTTGGAAAAAAAGAATAGATTAGATTAGATTTTGCATTTTTTTTTTCTAGTTGGGGGCTAATTCGGACTATGACAAGCTGAATGACATGGTGAAGTACCTGGATTTGGAATTGCACTTTGGGACGCAAAAGAGCCAAGGTTCGTGCCACTGTACGTGTTTTACTTATATCCTGAGGTTGTGTATTGAATCCTTTAAATGTAATGTAATGCACTGACCCATTTGATTACGCTGTTCCCTCTGTTTTTCATGTGTTTAGTGTCGGTTCCGGAGCCATTGCTTCTACCAGAGACGTTCAAAAAGAAAGACGTTATTGAAATCCTCTCCCATAAAAAAGCCCACAATGCCTGTAAGCAACACGCACTAACAAAGGCACCAGCACTAGACTTCAGATTGTCCAAATGTACTTGTATTGTTAATCTATTCTGAGGTGCATGAAGAAAACATTATACTTGTGCATGACCTTGGACCTCACCTGTCCTCCAGCCATCCTTATAGCTCACCTGAAGCTGTCCCCGGGGGAGCTTCGTAAGGTGCTCATGACCATGGCCTCTGATAGGCTGGAGTCGGCGCACATCAAGCAGCTGCTGCTGTATGCCCCCGATGCCGAGGAGGTGAAGCAGTACGAGCAGTACCGCCAGGACCCCAGCAAGCTCAGTGAGCCTGACCAGTTTGTACTGCAGGTAGAGGTCATATCGGAACATACGATTTGTTTGTAACATGCTAGTGTAGTGGCTAGGGCCCACGTGTTCAACTTCCAGCTGAATGGTTTTGGGTCCAAAGTGTCCAAAGTGTAATTTTGAATAAATGCTACGTTTGCTAAATACCTACATGTAAATGTAGGTACAGGCAGATAGTTTAGGAGTTGTGTGCTTTGTGGAACGTGTTATTTGAGTTTTTTTTTATGTGTTGACTAATTGGAATGTGTGCTAACTGTTGAGCTAACGGCTGAGCTAACTGTTGGGATAACTGTTTGGATAACCGTTAAGTCAACCATTTGGATAACTGTTTAGCTAAGTGTTTGCTAACTGTTGGGCTACCTGGCTAAATGATTAGCTAACTGTTTGGCTAACGTTTTAGCTAACTGTTTGGCTAATCTCCATCTCCAGATGTTGTTGGTTCCCGAGTATAAGACCCGTCTCCAGAGCCTCCACTTCAAGTGTTCCCTGCAGGAAAAGACAGATGAGCTTCGAGGAGGCTTTGATTGTATCTACAAGGCCTCGCTGGAGCTCAAGACTAGCAAGAAGCTGGCCAAGATACTGGAGGTTTGTTAGTGTTTTGAGATAAACTATATTGCATTCACCGCTGGGAATTGACGCGGAAAGGTGTTTCTGCAATAAAGCCGATTTTACGACTTGATGCAGTTAAGAAGAGATAAAAGAAAGGCTGACAAGGCATTTGTCAGGAAGCTCAGCAAACCTGTGTCAAACAGATATGATCAGTCTGGTGGTCTTCCATTTAAAGTCACATTTCTTCATTGAATTACCCCAACCTCCACAGCCACTCCGAGTAGAAAAGAAGGAATTATCGCAGTCTAATAATAATCACTATGAATGTCATCTTTATTCAGCATAGTTCCAGACTCACAATTTTGCTTCTTCTCTCTTGTGCTTTTATAGTTTGTGTTGGCAATGGGCAACTACTTGAACAATGGTCAACCAAAGACCAACAAGACCACAGGCTTCAAGATCAACTTCCTCACAGAGGTGCATTACAACCTATCCATTTCTCAACTTAATTACTAAATATTTACTAAAATAGTTTTGTTATATATCCAAAGACAAACATACTAACTTAAGTATTAACCATGTCCATTGTAGCTTAGCACCACCAAAACAGTTGATGGAAAGTCAACATTTCTGCACATCCTGGTCAAGTCTCTGTGCCAACACTTTCCTGACGTGTTGGACTTCTCCAAAGACCTAACCATGATTCCACTGGCAGCCAAAGGTAGATTAGGGATACGATTTAAACACCTATATCATTGCATTGCATTTCATAAAAGGGGAGTGTATTTCAGCACAACACACACATACACATATACACAATTTCTGACACATGAAACATACACACGTACACACACACACAAACAAACCCACACACATGAAAACATGATATCACCCCTAAGTGGTGTGTGTCCACAGTGAACCAGAGGGCGATCACGTCGGATATGAACGACCTCCACACCACCATACAGGAGATCAGAGCCGCCTGCCAGAAGATGCCTGCTACATCTGAGGACCGCTTCGCCGTCGTCATGAGTGTATCCTTCAAATAGAAGAGAAACAGAATTCCCTGTATCTTTATTATGTGAGGATGGTTGTTTCAGCAACAATTAAATCAGAACCAATGAACACTTATCCTCTTCTTTAGCAGACGGAAGCATACATAAACACCATACACTTTCTGCTATTTATAGTCATGAAGTATGCTTTCATCTAAAGCGATTTACAGTGCATTTTTCTTTAGCAGACGGAAGCATACATAAACACCATACACTTTCTGCTATGTAAAGTAATTTAACATGCTTTAATCTAAAGTAATTTGCCGTTTATTTTTAGATAGGCATACCTGTCATTAATTAAAGAGCAGGTAGGGAGTTAAAGTCATCTTGCGCAAGGATGAGGTAGGTAGGCTGTGGCCATTCAAACCCACAGCCTTTCGGCCATTACACTAACCATTACACTATCCACTATTGCCTGCTGGTTTGTGTTGCTTCCTTATAATATAAATAATGTACCTTTATTTGTATAACACATTTGGTAACATAAGGTGCCTGCCGTTTCCAAGGACGACTTCCCAGATGGTTCTGTGTAACAAACCATCTGACGCGTCAGGTTAGCTTAACGTAAATACAGTTCAAACACATCAGGGATGCAGAAAAAGGACATATAACTCAAGATAAAACCCAAACAGACATAAAAAAAATATATACAATAAACACAACGACACAAATGAATAAAGGCTCCAAATGGATCTATCCTTGACTGAAGCGTGCAGAACTTCCTGGAGAACAGCCATCCAGCCCTGCAGTCCCTGGAGTCTCTGCAGCAGAGGTCAATGGAGGAGTTCGCCCGCACCTCCTCCTACTTTGGGGAGGACAGCAAGGCCACCAACACAGAGGCCTTCTTTGGCATCTTCAGCGAGTTCCTGAGCAAGTTTGAGGTGAATACCCCAACCCCCCCCCCCCCCCCTCCTCATATTAACCAATCCTAAACATGTTTGATAGAATTGCGATTTAGCAGATGCTTTTCATCCAAAGCCACTTGCAGTGAATTCAGATACATGCTATTAAAGGTATTACATGCAAGAATCAGAAATTCCTTCTCATTACTGATCCCTTTGGCCGGTAAGTGAAATGCAGCCTGCGAGTTTATCCGGATATCGTTTTAGTGGACGAGAGCAGGACAGTAATATTAGGTGAGGCCGCCAGTAAATTCTTCCAACAGTAACGGTAGATGGCATTGATGTCCAAAGTTTAAATATTTTAAATTGTTGCCGTGTGTGAGAGAGGTGATAGAATCTACGATGGTATTATGATTTAATAACTTTTGCAATTGTTTCTTTTTTTTTTTCTAAGATTAAATCATTGGTCCCTGAATACTGTTTAAGCATCTCATAATGGTTGTGCCTGGCTGTTAAGCGAAACGCAGCAATCATCCACTCTCATAGGGGCCTAAAGGAAAATATTACTTAATAATAATAATTATTATTATTATTATATAATAACATTATTTAGGAGGGGGTCAATTCTTTATTTGTACATTATATTAGGGACTTTCATAGTTGGTCCAATAATTTTAAATGAAAAGAATAAAGGAAAAAATAAATAAATACGTTTTTTCTTATTATTTTAAAATATTCTGGGGGGCAAAATATATTGCTGGTGGGAAAAAATTTCCCGACCCCTGCTATACTGCTTTTGATTCATTCATTCATTCTTGTAGGGTTAGTTGTCATAATCTGAAGATCTGCTTTGTTCTTTCATTCATTCATTCATTCATTCATTCATTCATTTGCGTAGTGTTCAGCTGCTTAGTGTTTTGGGATATTTGGATAATGACTGAATAGTGAACCTGTAAATGATTTTTCCACAGAGAGCTTTAAGTGATCAACAGACCGGGGAAAATCTCAAGAGTCCCAGAAGCCCACGGGTGGCCTCGCCGTTGGCCTGGTAACATGTACACACACACACACACACACACACACACACACACACACACACACACACACACACACACACACACTTAAATATACACACACACATAAATATACACACACATGCGCACACATAAATAAAAATCACAAATAAATGTGCACATAAACAAAAATGTGCACACACACACACAAATTATACACACACACAAATGAATACACACACACACACACACACACAGATAAATACACACACACCTACACACACATAAATGAACACACACATACATTAATACACATAAACACACACACACACACACACATAAATACACACAGATACACACACACACTAATCAAAGTTTTCCTTCGCCCATGCAAAGTTTGAACAGTTTCATTGCACTTGTAAGGCTGTAAGTCATGTTTCTTCATGAGCTTTGGAGTGAGGTTACTGGATTCAAATGAAATCGGAATGAATCAACTGTGTTGTTACATGGAATATAATATGGAATTGTGTTCTCTATGTCTACAGTGTTTTTCCTTCAAAACAAAGCCTTGGTTGAAGATGATTTGCTAACTAGAGTATAAGATACCTAAACAGGTATCTTGTTTTATTATGTGACTGTATCTGTATTTTTATACAAACAGTCTTTATCTATTTCTTCTGTCTTTGCTTTGCCACCAAAACATTTGGTGATTGACCTTCTATTTGGTAATACAAACATTGTAAAATAAAGTCATGTACATCTATGAATAACATAGATATATAAAGTATAGTTGCTTTGATGTAATTATTCGAAAAATGTATTAATTAGTATATAATATTATACAAAATGTAACATGAATAATCAGAGATAGTTAGTGTTTTTTTTAAAGAAACCACAAACGGCCATATTACTAAAAGTAAGTAAGGCGCCCACCACACTGAATGTAATAGTAGTAATTTATTAAGAGCGTATTTTCAATATATTTATGGTCAACACCTGATGGCACCTTTCTGAAAGAGAATGCCACTGTGTCTGTATGTTGCTGTTTTCCATATGAAGACCTTTTGGGCCATTTGTATAAAGCACTTACTAGAAGCCTGTACAAACGCTTTTACTACCAAATCTCTTAAGCTCTGTACATATAATGATGTGATGAGCCAAACAAATCAAAATCATTTTACGTTCTGAGAGATTTGCGGCTTGAATAAAACCTGTACAATATTTTGAGGCGTTCTCAAGAGAGGTTTTTTTTTACCTTAGGAAGGGCATTGTGCAATGTTTTGCTGAGTTTGATGTTGAATGTGCAATATACTAATGTTTGGCAGCTGTCTGTGCTGAGGAATTGTTTTCTTTTGCAGTGTAACTCAGATAACCTATCATTCTACAGCATTGTAATAATATACATTAAGTACACTTTGGTATCATGCAGTAAATATCAACATGCAATGAGGAAGGACTTTTTAATCCAGCCAAATATTGACAGTCAGTTGATACTTTAAGTTAGGCCATACCTCATTGAAATAAGTAACATTAGTCTTTTAACTTGGTGTGACAAATGCTGTAAGCTAAACAACTTCTATATATGAGTACATTCTGAATACTGAATACCACTTTGAGCACTTATTTTTCACAAACTCCAAATGCTGTAAAATCTGTTAAAAGCAACAATAAAATACAGAGAAAGAACAAAGTTAGGTAAATGTATTACAGTACAGTACATTGATTGCTTCTGCCTATGTGGTTAAGAACAATTGTTATGACCTACTTTGATAATTATCACAATAATACAATCTCATTGTCTTATAATTGACTCCATAAAGATTAAGAGTGTATTTTGTATCTGAGGAAAGCTGACAAAATATAACAACATGCAAAGGGCAATGAAATAAACTTGTTGTCTGCATAACTGTTTGGTTTTGTTAGTTTTTTGAAGGCTCTACATGTGAAAAAACCTCTTCAATGCAAACATAATGAAGATCTTTGCTGGGAATGTTTAAATGCGGTTGGTAAGGATACAACAGCAACGATAAAAGAAAATACAAATAGATAAATGAGGTTGCTGTGTCTCCTGTCTTCTTGCACATAACACCTGAGGCCAGAGCTTGTCAACCTATACACTTTGCTGCTGGCTTTACTTTGCACGTATTCATTAACAATCAGCAACATGTAGTAGGTACAAACAAAATGAGGATGAATGTACACAGAACCCACCATGATAGATGTGTGACAGATCTCTATATGGGAATGTTATTCAGTACACAACGTCACCGCATTGTTTTTGTCCCGTTCATAAAAGGGGCAACACAGCGTTGATGTCACCGTCCTCGTGTGAGTTAAACTATATTACTCTTCTTCTTCAACACATGTTAATGACTCTCCTACATTTCAACCTGATTGTGTCGCGTTATCACGCAAGACAGGAGTGGAGTTTGCTCCTTGAGCCGGCTGGCACTCACCCTCTAGAAGGGCACAACAACCCTACGGTTAAAGGTGGACATGTTTGCGTGGATCATGCATGACATGCTCTGGTCATATGATATTCCGTGACAAACACTGGGATTTATACGAGGATCACCAGGACACACAAGAAATTCACCAGGACCCACTGGCGCAGACATCCAGAGTGCTTCAGGTATGTTGGTTCTCATTGTTCTTGAGTCTGACTGTATGTCAGTGATAGGACTTCCTTCTGTTTCGGTTATGGATTCACATTTAGTTTGATGAATGTTAGATATTTATTACCCATGTCGTTTTCTTCCTCCATCAGTGTCCTGTGTGTGTGGAGTGTATGCTATCAATGATGCATTGTAATGTTTTCATTCAATTCCAAGATAATGGCTTCTGTTTAGATTTCAACTCAGCCGCAGTCCTATTCAGAATACCTGGACATCGATTTGACCTTTGACCTAATGGAGAGGACGTTTGGGACCAGCATGGCACCTCCATTGCCAGGAGACCAAGCCACCCTGCAGACTGTAGACATAGTGGTACTGGTGCTCTACTTTGTGTTGGTGATGGCCGTAGGACTTTGGGTTAGTATGGTATTTAATGAAAGTTATCTTGCGTGATATCACTCGTTTTATTAGTATGTATAACAATATATAGATTGATCATTTAAAGTCTGAGATTAGACAAGCTCAAATATGTATTAACATTATGGAACAGCATGGAACCGGTGGCGAAATGTTCCATCTTATATCAAAGAGATGACTATGGTTACAGGTTGTCACATAACATTAGAACATATGAAGTACATGCTTTTACAGGTCCTTACATTTCTTATAACATGTGTAATTGCACTGTAACCAGGAAATTGTAATGATAAGCGTTACCAATGCTTTAGTAGTTTGATTCAGACCTGTTCCTCTGTTATCTCCAGTCTATGTGGAGGACCAAACGCAGTACAGTGGATGGGTACTTCCTCGCAGGGAAGAACATGACATGGTGGCCTGTAAGTCTAATGCACTATTTTGTTCATCCATCATTCATGTGGGTTTAAGACGAGAACCCCTCTGAAACAGCATGGGAACCTTCGCAAAGGGTCCCATATGTCTTTGTCATATGCAACTAAATAGTACTCATAAACAGTAAAACATTTTCACCACAGCAATATACGATTTTAAAAATAAATCAAATACATAGAGCTGATTTACCTTTTATTTGTGATGTTTTCCAGGTCGGGGCATCTCTGTTCGCTAGTAACGTCGGCAGCGGTCACTTCATAGGGCTAGCTGGCTCTGGGGCCGCGGCTGGCATCGCTGGCATCGCGTACGAATGGAATGTAAGCAGAGCTCTCTGACATAAGGAGCTCTCAGATGGATGTAGCTGGGAGCTATCACATTTGGTCGTTGTTTTCTGTCGCAGAAACAATCACTCAATTCTGACAGTTCTCAACTGTTTACTACAAGATAATGTAGATGGTGTTGGTGTTGGTGTATGGGGTATGTTTATGGTTGTTGCTGTTGTTGTTTCTATGGCAGGGTACAGGTACCTTTATGGTTCTAGTTGTTGTAGTTCTAGTTGTTTCCATGTCAGGGAATGGGGTTTGTTTAGATTCGATTCGATGATTAGATTCAACTTTATTGTCATTGTGCAAAGTACAAGTACAGAGACAACGAAATGCAGTTAGCGTCTAACCAGAAGTGCAAAAAAGCAGTAGGTGCAGAGTATGTACATGTAGGGGGGGGGGGGGGCGGGGGGGGGGGGGGGGGGGGGGGGTTCACCGGGGTGTAGAGTTCAGTAGGGTGACAGCCGCAGGGAAAAAGCTTCCCCTGAACCTGCTGGTCCGGCTACGGAGAGATCTGTAGCGCCTCCCGGAGGGGAGGAGGGTGAACAGTCGGGGTGGTTGGGGTGAGAACAGTCCTTGACGATGCTGCGTGGCTTTCGCAGACATCGCTTGCTCTGGACAGCCTCGATGGAGGGGAGTGAGGAACCGGTGATGCGTTGGGCAGTTTTCACCACCCTCTGCAGTGCTTTCTGGTCAGAGACAGAGCAGTTGCCATACCAAACTGTGACACAGTTGGTAAGGACGCTCTCGATGGTGCAGCGGTAGAAGTTCACCAGAATCTGAGGAGACAGGTGGACCTTCTTTAGTCTCCTCAGGAAGAAGAGACGCTGGTGAGCCTTCTTGATCAGGGTAGCGGTTTTCAGGGTGCAAGAGAGGTCCTCGGAGATGTGGACACCCAGAGACTTGAAGCTGGTGACACGCTCAACCTCCGTCCCGTTGATACGGATGGGGGGGGGGGGGGGGGGGGGGGGGGGGTGCCACCTTTAGACTTCCTGTAGTCCACAATGAGCTCTTATGGTTGTTGTCTTTGTTGTTTCCATGTCACGTTATGGGGTATGTTGATGGTTGTTTTTGTTGTTGTTGTTGTTGTTGTTTCTCAGGCAAGGTATGGGGTATGTTGATGGTGGTTTTTGATGTTGTTGTTGTTGTTTCTATGGCAGGGCAGGGTTATGTTGATAGTTGTTGTTGTTGTTGTTGTTTCCATGACAGGGTATGCTGATGGTGTTGCTGCTGGGATGGCTCTTTCTACCCATATATATCTCCTCCGGGGTAAGATGTGAACACATCACACACACGTATACATTACAGCTGAACACACGCGCACACGCACACGCACACACACACACACACACACACACACACACATACACACACACACACATTTCAGAACATGAACTAACCTAGAGACAGACACATCTGCACATACACTTTAAATATGTATCCTCTCATATTATCAATAATATTAATCAATATTAATAATTTGACACTATTCCTTCCAAGGTGACAACCATGCCAGAATATCTGCAGAAGAGATTTGGTGGCAAGAGAATACAGATTTTCATATCCATCTTGTACTTATTCATTTACATCTTTACTAAGATATCGGTAAGAAGATTTTCAAACTCAGATAACAATCCAGAAGATGTATTTCTGCTTTCATAACTGGAAATACATTATAATTTTTGTGTGTGTGTGTGTGTGCATGTGTGTGTTTGCGTGCATGCTTGTCCATGTGTATGTGTGTGTGTGTGTGTGTGTGTGTGTGTGTGTGTGTGTGTGTGTGTGTGTGTGTGTGTGTGTGTGTGTGTGTGTTCAGGTGGACATGTACGCCGGAGCAGTGTTTATCCAGAGGGCACTGCAGTGGAACCTCTACTTAGCAGTGGTGGTGCTGCTGTGTATCACTGCTCTCTACACCATAGCAGGTAACAGCCCACTCTCTCTCTCTCTACCATTCTCTCTCTTCTCCATCTCTCTCAGGGGCAGGACAGGACAGCAAGCTAGTGGTCAGGGTGTTTGACCCACAACCAAGGTCTGTAACTACAAGTCACTAAAGTATACAAATAAAAATAAAGAAATGACTAAATAGTAAAATACTAATATCTCTCTTTGTGTCTTTTTGTGTATTTCTCTCGATCTTCTACCCTCAGTCGATTCATCTCGCTCTCTTTCTCTCCTTCTCTCTCTCTCTCTCTTTCTCTGTCTCGCTATCCATCTGTCTATCATTATCCTTGATATTGTAAGGAATTCCTTTGTCTTCCTACATCAGATTGGAAATTAAAATAATGTCTTCCAGGTGGTCTGGCTGCTGTTATCTACACTGATGCTGTCCAGACATGCATCATGCTGGCCGGGGCTTTAGCCCTCATGGTTTTCAGTAGGTCAAAACAAGATGCTAATTTAACTCATTAGCCTACTAATGATTCTGAATAAGTTTACCTTTTATAACCTTTGTTTCTTGCTATACCGTTATATGGCTGTCCATTTGGCCACCTATGCTCCCCTAACCATCCCTGGAAGGAGGGCTCCCCTCCCTCGTTTCTTCCCCGGGATGTGGGGCGTTTTTCCATTAAAGTGGCAGTGAACCCAAAATTGATTTCTTTCCATTTTTATTTATTTTAAACGTGGTAATATGTAGTAAATAGTAAAATTGTAATTTAGAAAAAAGAGGACACTACAGAACTCACTGAATTTTCTGCAGGAAATGCATTTTCTTACTTTTGTTTTAAGCTACTTAAGCTTGCTAATAAAATCGACTTGACTTCCAGCCAGTATTGCTTCCTGACTCCCTGTCCTCCTCCTGTTCCTCCTCCTCTTCCTCCAGGTTTTGTCGAGGTGGGTGGGTGGGACGCGCTCCTGCAGGGCTACCCCAACGCCATCCCCTCCGTCAGGGTCCCCAACTCCACCTGCGGTCTCCCGCGCGACGATGCCTTCCACCTGTTCAGGGACCCATTGACCTCTGACCTGCCCTGGCCGGGCATCTTCATCGGCATGTCCATCCCCTCCATGTGGTACTGGTGCTCGGATCAGGTAAGTGGAGAACCGGAAACCTTCTTAATCTACGTTGTTCGTTGTATTCGGGGAACACCTAACCAACTGACTTTTTGACAGACTTTGTACAATGACAATGTAACATGAATAACGTTGTATTTAGATCATATCTACCTTTCTCCTACGATAAACTTGACTATCACTTATCATTTATAAACACATACGTTGAATTGAATTGAATGCAGCACCTTCTTGCAGTGTGGTGTAATGATAATGCATCTGAATTCACTGTGAGTCGCATTGGATGAAGTCTTAGATGATCTACTGAATAGTAAATAGTGAAGGATGAATTATGGGGAACAGATTGCATATATTAGTTGGGTTTGAGTTTAGTTGAGTTGCCGCTTCATGAACAATGGGCTGTATCCTTCAATGTGGAAAAAGTTGCTCCCTGAGGAAGGTCTTCTTGTGTGCAGGTGATTGTTCAGCGTTCCCTGGCCGCTAAGAACCTGAGCCACGCTAAGGGAGGCTCCCTGCTGGCAGCCTACCTGAAGATCCTCCCCTTCTTCATCATGCTGCTACCTGGCATGATCAGCAGGATCCTGTATCCTGGTACAGCATTAACACACCCTGGCACTCAGCCATGACACTGTATGATACTGTATGTACAGTATGTACTGTAGGATACTGTCAATACTGTATACAGCATGCATATACGGTCGCCAATGCCTAATGTCTGTTCAGACATGTTTATTTTACACCTTGTAGTAATGCACCCATCCTCATTGTTGTGTGTTTGTATCATGTATATTTTATGTATTTATGTATTTTGTGTGTAAATATTGTATACTGTGTGTTCTGTACTATTCTAGATTGTACATTTGAATACATGTTTTCTTAATGAAAATATTGGCTTACGTCTAAACGGCAACTTAAAGTAAAAGCAATGTACAGCAATTGATAACGTAATAGAACCGATGTCTGTGTTTCCAAATGAATTCAAAGGTACTAGCGATGTATAGGGGCTTACAACGCTATATTGTGCTCTCTGACCACTCTAAAAAGCTCTGTGTCTTCAAGGTTATGAGAGACGGATGGCAGGTCAAGGTTAGGTTAAGGTCTGTTAACAGACGGTGTGTAGATGTGGTGGTTTGTGATGATTGTAAAGGTGCGAGACTGTGGTTGCTGTGTGCAGATGAGGTGGGGTGCGGAGACCCTGAGGTGTGCACCCAGGTGTGTGGGAACCCAGTGGGGTGCTCAGACATAGCATATCCCAAGCTGGTCATGGACCTCCTACCCTCTGGTGAGAGAACTGCTGCTAGTGCTATCTTCTCTCTCTCTCTTTCTCTCTCTCTCTCTCTCTCTCTCTCTCTCTCTCTCTCTCTCTCTCTGCCTCTCTCTCTCTCTGCCTCTCTCTCTCTCTCTCTCTCTCTCTCTCTCTCTCTCTCTCTCTCTCTCTCTCTCTCTCTCTCTCTCTCTCTGCGTCTCTGTTTGTGTCTTTCCCTTAGACCTTGTGTGTTCATTGATGTCTTGTATTTCTGTGAGTGTGTTTGTGTGTGTGCACGCATGTATGTAGGTGCCTACGTAGTTACGTGTATCAATCAATCGCATGTATGTGTACGGGCATGTGCGTATTTTAACGAGTGCGTGTGTATATGTGTTAACTTGTGTGCATGCAAACGTGTGTGTGTGTATATGTGTTAACTTGTGTGCATGCCAACGTGTGTGTATGTGCGTGCTCCCTGGCAGGCCTGCGGGGGCTTATGATGGCTGTGATGATCGCGGCGCTCATGTCCTCGTTGACGTCCATCTTCAACAGCTCCAGCACCATTTTCACCATGGACCTGTGGCGCTACACACGGCCCCGCGCCTCTGAGTGGGAGCTCATGATCGTCGGCAGGTGAGTCTCGCAGGCCACACATCAGGTTCCTCCCTAAAGTCGGGGGGAACGGGTCATTCAACTTTCTTTGGCCTCATATTTGTTTCCAACCAATCGTGTGGCTGTAGGCATTGATCTGTAAGCGCGTTATTGACTATTGACACCAAACATAAACTCGGACAGCAATAGAAATAAATGAAATATTTAATAAAATAAAATAAAAACACAGACCATTGTAGAAACACACGTATTAAAATCCCCTTCTGGCCCAGGCATTGCTCCGTCTCCCCCAGAAGTTCTGCTATAACATAGTAGGAGTGCTGGATCTGAGATTATGGGCAGGTAAACACACACACACACACACACACACACACATAATTCCCTGCTTGTAGGGACACTGAAGCAGTTGTGTAGGATAGCTAACACCAATATATACAGAAACGTACTCCAATCATTTTTTTCCTGACAACTTATAATATGGGTAGGATACGTTTCGTGGTCAGGGTGTTGGACTCCCTGCCAAAATGTTCTGGGTACAAACCCCAATGTCGGACTGCTGTCAACCTGTAGGCATCCCTGAGCACAATGCCTAACCCATGCCTGCTCTCACAACCAAACATGTCACTGTGAGTTACTTGGGTTAAAGTATCGTAAATAGTAGTCGTGACCCGTCATAATTACAATGAAACGGAAGACGGTAACTCCCTAGAAAGGTCCCCAAATTTACTCTCAAACCCCTGTCTTGTGTGGGAAAGAGCTAATGTGCTAAGATGTGTTGGTGTTATTAGTTGGGACACAGATTCCTCCCTCATGGCCCATAAGATGCACTGGATGGATTCGCCCAGAGTTTATGCTAATTTGCTAATGCCCTCTTATAAGATGCTGGTTCATCTTCCGCAGTTCCTAATCAGATAGTGGTAACACACATATAGACACAGACACACACACACACACCACCACCACCACCACGTTCAATATACTGTGTTGAAGTAAACATAACTAGTAGTCGAACAATGAAATGCTGGCCAGGTTTAATGTGTGTGTATGTGTGTGTGTGTATATGTATGTGGTGCGTGCATGTGTGTGTGCGTGTGTGTGCATGCATTCATGTGTGTGTGTGTGTGTCTCTGTGTGTACATGTATGTGGTGCATGCATGCATGTGTGTATGCATGCGTTCATGTATGTGTGTGTGTGTGTGTGTGTGTGTGTGTGTGTGTGCATGCATTAATGTGTGTGTGTCTCTGTGTGTACATGTATGTGGTGCGTGCATGCATGTGTGTATGCATGCATTCATGCATGCATGCATGTGTGTGTGTGTGTGTGTGTGTGTGTGTCAGGGTGTTTGTGCTGGTGCTGGTGGTGCTGTCGGTGCTGTGGATCCCGCTGGTGCAGGCCAGCCAGGGAGGGCAGCTCTTCATCTACATCCAGTCCATCAGCACCTACCTGCAGCCCCCCGTCTCCGTGGTCTTCATCCTGGGCTGCTTCTGGAAGAGGACCAATGAGAAGGTAGTACGTGTGTTCTGGTGTTTAACTACAACCTTTGTTTATAAATTGTGGTTTCAGTTTGAAAACTGTGGAAAAAATGTCACTAGTATAAACTAGGGTACCGGATTCCAAACTAGCTGTGAGGTTTACACCGGGCAGGTTGTTCTCATGAAGAACAAACATCTCTCAGAAACAATTTTTGGCAAAGATGTGCCACATATCTTAATTTCTTTCACCTCTTTTTGATTTTGAAGTGACCTCATGAAGCTGGAAAGAATTGTAGTTGGAGAAGTCATCAAGCATCTGAAACTGAATATATTTGTGTGTTATTGTGTGTCAGTGTCTGTATGTCTGTGTGTCAAATTTGTTCTTCCACCCACTTATCTTCCAACCTCCCTCCCTCCCTCCCTCCCCAGGGGGCCTTCTGGGGCCTGACGGTGGGCCTGCTGGTGGGCTGTGTGCGCATGGTGCTGGACTTCGTGTTCCCCAGCCCTCTGTGCTCCCAGGAGGACGACAGGCCGGCGGTGGTGAAGGACGTCCACTACCTCTACTTCTCCACCATGCTCTCCTTCCTCACTCTGGTGCTAGTGGTCTCCATCAGCCTGGCCACAGAGAAACCCCGCCCAGAACAGGTGAGTGCCACCAATCAGACCTCTTGTGAACTATCACTACCACTCAAGGTTATCATCGTTAGCGTAAAACTAACAAAATAACGAAAAACTTAACTTAAATAAAAATTAAAATGAGGCTTTACAAAAAGGTGATAACTAACTGAAACTGTGTTGTGTGTATGCAAAACTAAATAAAATACATTTGACTTTGGCTGGATATTCAATCTATCTTCCAACAGTTTTGCTCTCCCAGTTTAAGTTCACACTTTTCTTGAGTTTATATTGTACACAATATTTTTTCTGACCGTTTTTGAATCTCACTCGACAAATACCCAATATTACAAAAAAATACTAAAACTAAAACTGAAATAAAAAGAAAAAAGAATGAAAAAAGAAAAACGATAAAAGCCTTCTACTTCTGTTGATTAGTGTCCTTAGATGGGTGGGACACCATGATGGTGCTGGTAGAGGTGTTAAGAGGGCGCTCATTCCCAATACCCCAGGACAGGGACAGGGATTTTGTCTTGTGGAAAAGCACCTCTCATGAGATTAAACTGAGGTCCTGATTCCCTGTGATCTCTAAATATACACGGCATTCCCTGGCTCTTGAGCCCCCACGCACATACTTACCATGTAAAGAGCCTTGAAAAGGTATATATAAATGCAATTAGTTATTACCACTTAAAAGGAGTTGAGATGTTTCTAAGCCTCAGTGTGGCTGTAGACTACCTGGATTATGCTGTTTATGATAGGATCATTCATTTCCGCACCATTCTATGGATTGTTCAGACTTTTAAACATTGACCCCATCCCATAACTCTGGGAGCTCTTTTTCTTTGTCATGAAGAGATGGTAAAAAAAAATTGGTTGGGGTTTTCAAAATGGAGATGAGGAGACAACAGCAGAACCTTTCTTTTGTGTTCACAGAGTTGTTTTAAATGGATTGTGTATCGTGCCCGTTTTGTTTTGTTTTGTTTGCCAGGTGAGCCGTCTCACCTGGTTCACCAGGTACGACCAGGTGAACACGCCCCCGGGGGAGCAGGTGTTCAGGGTGGAGGCGGGTATGGAGACACGGGAGGAGATGGAGGTGCACCACAGGGAGGAGCAGCATTCCGTAGAGAGTAAACCTCCGCATGGCAACGGAGTGAGACTTGAGAGGAACGGTGGGTCTATCTTCTCCATGTCCCACACTCCTGTTTATTCATAGAAACAAAAGCCATGATGGCGTTGTTCAGTGATTGATAGTCTCACAAATCACACTTTTGATTAATATTTTATGAAGGCAGATGAGCTCAAATCTGGGTGAACGGGGCATTTCACTTTCTTTTGTTTCATATTTGTTTTGACCAATTATGTTGCAGTAGGCGGGGATCTGTAAACGAGTAATTGGTGGACACAAACTTCGGCCAGCACTTATAAACTAAAAAAGATTCTGTAAAGATTTCAAATCAACACAGGAACACACAGACGGGCCACTGTAGTAATACACTTATTAAATCCCCATCTGAAAGCTTCTTCCACTCGCGCAAATGGGTTTTCTTTGGTAGAATATCTCTGTAGTGAAACAGGAAACAAGGCGTTACCCAGGCTCTGTGCCGTCTCCCCCCAGAAGTTGTGCTATAACAGAGTAGGATTGCTGGATCCTAGATTAGGTGATTAAAACCAAACCTTAAAGGGGCATGATGTGCCTCGTCAGCACTTTTAACATCCAGTCAAACTGCGAGTGATGTCACAGGGGTCCACATGATGTGTCATGTGGTCACATTTAATACTAATACTTACTCAGTCTGATACAGACGATGACAGACTAGTGAATGGTATAGTAATGTACAGAATAATAAATAGTCACTTTTCCACTATCCCAAAGCACTACAGTGTACAGCCGTTTCATGTAGTCTGTTAATGAAAGACATTGTTGTCTACACCTTTTACTTTGGGGGGGGGGTTTCTGAACCTCCATGTCCTTCTCCTCCATCCAGACTCCGTGTCCTCCTCTGTGACCAGTGTCCAGAGTCAGTCCCGGCTGGCGTCCGCCCTCTACTGGCTGTGTGGGATGGAGAGGAGGAGGCCGGGGGAGACGGCCCCGCCCGCTCCAGTTCCTCCTCCTCCTCCCCAGGACCCCGCCCGCCTCCTGCAGGAGGACCCGCGCATGCGGCTGGCCGTCAACTGCAACCTCATTGTGTGCATGTCGGTGGCCGTCTTCTTATTTGGCTACTGGGCCTGAAGAGGAGACGCTAAACAGCCAATCATAAGGCCGGTCAAATCTTTGGATAGACACTGGTGTTTAATGTTAATTAGTGTATAAGAGTGGTTCACGTTCTCTGCTCCTCCCTTGTTTATTTTATTCTTAAAGGGGGTGTCCATTCATTCATTTCAGTCGTTATTTATTAACAGGGTTTTATATGTAAAATGACGGTCAACTTTTTTTGGGAGTCACTGTGTCTGTAAATATGGCCAATTCTATTGAGATCTAGATTTAGAATTTCTTCATGTTTCCTGTTTTAATTTGAGTGAACAGTTGATCTTTCGCCTTAAAGTCGCAATGTGTAACATTTCCACTAGCTCGTAGCAAATAATGACCTGGCAACACTTTTTTTTAATTCTGAAAGTCTCCCGCCTACTAAATGGGCGGGGCTCAAACTTAGACATTGCGACTTCAACTTATTCATTCTTATTCTCATTGTATTTTACTATTCCTGAACAAAATCTTTCTGAAAAGAAACATCCCTGAAATCGGATATTTGCCTTGCATTTCAGCAGCATGGTCTGTCCATATTGTTTTGTTTTTTATGATTATATAAAATACACACGTTGACCCACTTGGCATTTATTGATATAGGAAATTATCAGGAGTGATGCCAACATTTCTTTACTATGATTTGAACAACAAAACGGCCTGTTTCACCCAAAAAAAAAGATTATAGAAAATGCCCCAGCAACATTAATTTACCAAAGTAATTAAAGATGAAAAAAGAAAGAAATATATATACAGTATATAATCCAGCCCTGTTTTTAGATGTAATCTTTAAGCCTTGGCTAGAGCAACGTGTTAAAAAAAAGCTGTAAAAGATGCATTGTTTTTATGAAAAAAAATATTTTGTACAAAGAAATAACCGTTACTAATCCCTTTAATACACAATGTCCCAACTTTGTAAATGTTTTAGACTTGCAGATATGGAACTTGGTTTTGGTCGCAAAATACTTAAAAATCTGATAACAATACCAAATAAACAAGATAGGTCAACACGTTAGTATTGATGAAAGACGATTATCAGACAAAAGCCATTATTGCCATTATTTCTAATATATTGCACTCTTTGTGGTCTAAATATTTTGTTATTAGCTATAAATGGACAGAAAATCTAATAATATCAACGTTCTTTTCTTTTGGCCCTTTTCAATTATATATTTGGTCACGTGACCATGCAATTGAACAATAGGTCCAATATGGTCATGTGGTCTATACATACTGTACATATACAAATGACAAAAACACCTTAGACAATATCGACCAAAAAAACAACTCACATTCAGTTTTTCAAGAGGAAGAGATTCACAATTGGCATTCCTGCAACAATTTCCCACACAAAAGTGCAGAATACAAAATAGTGAAAAGAAACAAGAGCACACACTCAACATCCAACATGAAGAGACGTTACAGACCAAACTAAGAGTAAAACTTGCTCTTGATATACAGATGTCTGCATTCTGCATAGCCCCAGTATGAGGACAAAGAAACTCAGAAAATGGGAGTGATATTGAATGTGCTCTGAAAGCTTAGGGAGTATAGAGGCTATAGAGTCTAGGTTATACAGTTCCAGTCTTAAAGTATAGAATAATACAAATCTTTGTCATAAGCAAGACTGATCCCATGTTATCAGACATGACCCTGATACAGGAGGTTATATGGTCTAGTCTCAGCTTTAGCCACCAGAAGAGGACCGCTGTGTGTGTTGTTGTTTTCTATAATATAGGACCTCCAGTCGGGTGGTCTTACGGCGTTGTGCTTGTTTGTGCCTTTCAAATGATCCAACGGTGATCTCTGCGAGCTGATTGGAGGATAATCTATTTTGTCTTGCCAGTGTAAAAGCTGACCTCCTGGCCACTCCTCACATGATGGTACTCTCAAATACGACCTCAGGATCTGCCGGGGCCACTGGGGACGGGGAGGGCTCCTCACCAGCGGAGCTCTCCTCCGGTTGGTCCACAGCAACCACAGGAACCAGGGCTCGTCCAATTGGCTTGACGATGGGGCCTGCCTCTTTGCCTTGCAGCCAAGAGAGGAAGAGTTAGCAGCGGAAGGAGCTTCCGTGATAGGCCCCGTTTTACCTTATCCCCCCACAGACCGTTGGCACACACAACACAAAACCTAAATAATTAAAACACACACCTTAAAAACACCTATCTTTGACATCGGGAACACACAGACATATATATACACACACACACACACACACGTACGTGCGTGCGTGCGTACCTACCTACCGTAAAATATATATATATTAATCACAAACACACCCTTTACCCAATACACCACTCTGAAGACCCTCTTTTTATCATAGCTAGCCAACCAGGATCTAATGTGCTAATTAAGTAGTACAACGGATTTCCAATTCAACTACATTTCTTCAATGACGGTTTGAACAGTGTCTGTAGTGTTCTTAATCTCATGTTACACATCTTCAGGTGTGAGGGAAGCAGGTCTGTAAGGAATACGTATGAGTCACTATTAAGTAATTTAGAAGACACTAAATGACTTCATCGTGAATTAAGTCATTTACCAGATAGGGTTAGGGTTAAAAACACTGGCAAGTATGCCAGTGTTTTTATTGTAGATGCACAACGTTAATGAGCAGGTATAGGGTAAGAATAGTTGCTCAACGTTGCATACAGGTAGACTGTGGTGATGGGGGATCCAACCCATTTTATACAGTCTATGTATAGCACCCTAACCACTGGATTATCCTGCGCCCCAAAGTAACATCATCACAGCAGAGTCTCTGTTTGTTGATCTCCCCCCAAAGTTTTGGGGTTAAGAGCGGGTTAATAAGCAAACAGGTGTTAGCATCCAATAGCAATCCAACAGGAACCGGCACAGAACAAGGGGTAGGAACCACATGCATGTTAGTAGCTGTTAAAAAGCACGGGTTAATGCTGAGGCTCATGCCAGCGTGCATTCAAAATATACATATATTATGTATGCATTGTATTTAACACACACACACACACACACACACAGCGGATAGAGGCGGGGCTTCTGGGCCAATCACACAATCAAAGTCTTACCATCGCCTGCCTTTCAGATCTCAGCAGCTCACACATCTGCAATATTTACACATATTTCCCATCATGCATCAGATCACCACAATGACAAGATTATCGAGAGAGAGAGAGAGAGAGAGAGGGAGGGAGTGTGTGTAGAAGAGAGAAGGCAGTGGAACCACAAGCCAGACATAGTGCCAGCCTACATGAGCGCAGTGGAAATCTTGTCATAGTGAATTACACAGTTTAAATCCACAGGGAAATCCTCAGCTTGTGACTTCAGCAGCCTTTGCAGTTCAGGTACACAGATGAACAAAAAGGGAGCTGTTAAAGGATTTGGTTTGTTTAGACCCCAGGTTAATTGTTGACATTGTTTATGTCCAGATGTAACTTAGCCATGATTTTTGTTCAACTCACCCCCTCTCGATCTGTAGAAACGTTTGCGCACTTAGCGATCAATTGACATCCATTATATGGATAACTAGTGTTTAGCATTTTTGTTTCCAACCCAGGTTAGCGCATACAATCTGCCCTGGCTATGTAGTTTTCTCCAATAGTGCCCACAAATGAACAAATCCACAAGTTTCGATTCTGTGTCAACATGTTATAGGCAGTGGGATAATTCAGTTTGTGTTGGACGAAGCTTAGATACAGCTATGGGAGCTAAACACTCGTTTTGGATACAATAGATATCAATGCCTCGCCAACTACCCAGTTGGCGAGGCATTCACCCCTCACGCACCCCTTCTCGCTATACTGCGAGAAGGGGTGAGTTGAATAAAAAGAATGACAGATTTACATCTCAACATAGACAATGCCAACAATTAACCTGTGGTCTTAGCAAACCGGACAAATCCTTTAAGAAGAATTGGAAACATTTGGTTCTTGCAACGTCCAGTGGTGTACTTACTGGACGTTTTTTTTTTTGTTATTTCATCATCAATTACTACATCTATTTAATAATATATTGTATTTTCTTGCATAAACCTGAACTATGCATCTTCCCGCTGCAGCCATCAGTAATAAAAAGAAATCTGAGTTATTACTGAGAATTAAACCAATCAGCTCAATCCTCAGTCAACAGAGAATAAGAATATGAAGGCCAGATAATTACATTTTAACCAAAGGTGACAAACTTTACATAGTGCATGTTTAAAGACCATTCACGCGCTACAATATTCAATATCATTTTATTCCTTACAACGATATTTGAGTCACAGCCAGTGGCACTATACCTGTTAGGACTTTGGAGGTGGAGTTGAAGAGGCCGTTCTCACCGTCATTGGCCAGCGGCTGCGGTGGCGGCGGCACGCTTGGCCGGGGGCGGGGCTTGGGGGCGGGCCTGGACGGGCGAGGCAGCGACCCCGAGTGGTAGGAGGGGTGCAGCAGCGGGTAGGGCTGCGGCGCGTCCAGAGGAGGGGTGCTGGGTGGCGTTGGGGTGCCGGGCGGGGAGGGGTCCGTCTCCCTCACGCCTCCCCCCACCGAGGTGGTGGGGGTGTGGGGCGGCTGCGGGGGAGGGTGGCTTGGCGCGTGGATCTGAGGGGTCTCCTTGACAGAGTGGCGTTTGGGGGCGAGGGGCGGGTGGTAGGCGGAGCCGGGGGTCTGCTGGCTGCTCAACTGCGGCGTAAAGGGGCTGGACTGCCGGGGAGGAGCTGGGGCCTGCTTCTTGGTACCTATGGGGGTTGTGATGAAAGCTTAGCCGAAGCTACGTCACTTGTTGCCAGAGGATGAACAAAAAAAGCTTCACAGTGCGTGAATACATGAATTTACTAGCGGCATCCACTCTGCACTTCAAAGGGAGCAAAGGTACAACAATGATGGCATGTGAATTGTGTGAATCATTTCCGTGTCTAGCCACCATAATACTTCAAAAGCTTTATAGCCTGAAAGTGGATGAAACCTATTCACTGTTTCCAGCTGTCAATTAAGCTTTGTGAGATAGTCCTATAATAAGCAGATCCACCCTTGTACCTTGTTCACAACACATTGCACAATGTTGTCCTTCTGAAATAATAACAACTTTGATGCAAACTAATCCTTGAAAAAGAAATGTGAATAAACAATAATGGTGTCGGCTATGGAGTATGGTGAGACTATGGTGTACCTGCAACATAGTCAGGTGACCTGAACTGTAAAAGCACCTCCCACCCCCACTCACTCTTACCCCGCCCGTAAAATTCCTTGTTCCTGTAAAATAGCTTCACTTTTATTTAATGGGTCCTTCCTTAAATTATATTGTGACTGACTGAGTGTGTGTGTGTGATCTTACCCCTGCGCACCAAGTGTGGACTTGGCCCCTGGGAGCCCCCCTGGGAGCCCCCCTGGGAGTGGGGCGTGCCCACAGCCAGGTGGGCCGATCCATTCCTCTGAGGAGGGGGGGTGGATGTGACGTCACGCGCTGGGCTGTGTGGAGGGGGAACACGATATACATGTAGAGGGTCAATCCGTACGTACACACACACACACACACCCCTTGTGTCTCAGTTCACAATCAGTGTAGGACACATGCATGCATTGCACTCACAACATTTTGTTTGCCATGGAAGTTACTTGATGATGGCGATAACATTGGATTGATGTTGACACGATGGCATGACTCTTTACATATATTATCAACTTATTAACGACATAGTTGAGAGATCGTCTTTATTTGTATGTTAGACAGAAAGATTTGTAGTAGGTAGCGTTGTTAAAACCTTTTAGTGAAAAGAGAATTTAAAAAGTACAAATGTAAGATTGTGTGACTTGATCTTGCATTTGGAAATCATATTTACGACACGTAAGAGAGACAGACCGATGATCAAGCAGAGGGACAGGTAGGCAGGCAGGCAGGCAGGCAGACAGACAGACAGATAGGCACGTAGAATGTGGACAATCGCCCATTGTAGTGGCTTAGCCTGTAAACAAACCAATATGTCTTCTCCTGGAACAAGCTGGTAGCGTTTCAACATGGAGAGTTCCTTGATTCAACTTGTCAGCAATGTCAATATTGGAATAATCAATCTGGGCAATGTGCTTGAGCTGTGAAGACAATGACCGGATCAGACAACATCGGACAACATTTTTGGGGCGGGGATGACGAAACGACGGGTCGCTGGAGCGTTGATTTGGGAGACGGACGGAGCTGATTGAGCGTTTTTTTTGGCGAAGTGACGGAATCCCGGGTTTGCGTGTCCTTACCTGATCTTCTCAATGCTGCGGCGGGACAAAGGCTGAGGCTGCACTGAGTCTACCTGCACCTCATCCCTGTGACTACCCCTTCCTCCACCTCCACCTCCACCACCACCTCCTCCTCCTCCCACCAGGCCGAACGGCTCCACATCATTAGCCAGGGTAGGGCTTTGGACTGGGGCTTGGGGCAACGTGGGTGAGTCCCCAGCTTCCGGGAGGGGCGGAGTATGGGACTGGAAGGCGGGCAAGCTTAGATGCTTTCTATTTAGAGTGCTGGGTCTACGCGGTGCATGCTCCGGTGGTTTGTTACCAGCGCTAAGGAAGACGGAGGGAGGGAGAGCAGAAGGGGAGGAAGGGAAGAGAAAATATGAGGAAGTACATAAAACCAACCATTGGAGAGGGAGGGAGAGAGAGACTACAGAGGTTAAAGTGAGTAGTCGGGAGAAAAAGTGAGAAGACAACCGAGGTGCTTGGAGAGAAAGAGTGAGAGATATAGACTTTGCACGGTTAAAACAATTCCCCCTTTCGAGACAACACAAGAAACCAGTTATCTCAGAGCCAAAACAATGTCTGCTTGTTTGCATAGAGAGATGAGAGGGAACTACTGGAAGGCAATGTAGGAAAACCCGCACAAAACATATAGCCCGAAAGCCACAGTAAAACCTAAGCTTTAATGGAAAGAATAAGAATTTCACAAGAGTACACGCACGTATCGAAAGACATCGTAGCACAAAGAATGACAATACATAACATTGAAAACCATTCAACCGTCTTCCCCTTTGTATCATTCCTGTATATTACTAACCTTAAATTAAACACACACACTTAATGGCTTTGGAAACCATGCAATATCTATGTAAAATGTACCTTGATAAAAGGTAGCACATAATGTAGTGCTTAGGCAACACGCATACACACACACAAAAAGAAACTATTCGTTTAGTTTTTAGTTAACGGAGAAATGTGTGTGTAAGTGTGTGTGTGTGTGTGTGTGTGTGTGTACTGGGATTTATGCCAGAGGTTTATACCAGGGGCCAACACTAGGGCTTGAACCAGGCACTAAACCAGAGGCCACACTAGGGGCCCTACATCGTGGCCCCTTCAGCCTTCTGCGGTGCTTTAAAGTTTGGACCTGGCGTCTCCTCGGTGGAAGTCTCCGTGACCGTGACAGACTCGTCGGCCGCCACGTAGAGGGCCGACACGGCGGGGCCCCGGGGCCCCTGGGATCGGGAGCGAGACGGCAGGCTGAGGGTGAGGCTGAGGTTCGGGTGGGACAGGTACCTGTCTTTACGGGGGGTGTGGCTGTCACCCTCCGGCCCCCCCAATGTGCCAGGACGTCTCTTCTCCAGGCCGGGGGGGTCCGGCTCGGGGGTGGCCGGGTGGCTGGGCATGGCGAACATGCCCGACACGTTGAAGTCAACCTCTGGAGGTCACAGAGACGAGAGAGAGAGAGAGAGAGAGAGAGAGAGAGAGAGAGAGAGAGAGAGAGAGAGAGAGAGAGAGAGAGAGAGAGAGAGAGAGAGAGAGAGAGAGAGAGAGAGAGAGAGAGAGAGAGAGAGAGAGAGAGAGAGAGAGAGAGAGAGAGAGAGAGAGAGAGAGAGAGGACGAGAGGCGGGGTGGAGAAGAAAAATAGTTTTGGGATAAAGAAAGTCAGGGTTGGTCATTTTGTGTGTAATAGTGTTGTGAGATTAGATATGGTTACCTGGGAAATAATGAGGTTAAATAAACGAAAATATACTATAATAAATCAAATTGAAGAAAAATTATGTATTCAAATGTGTAAATAAATTATATACAGTATCTCACAAAAGTCAGTACACCCCTCACATTTTTGTAAATATTTGAGTATATCTTTTCATGTGACAACAATGAAATAACACTTTGCTACAATGTAAAGTAGTGAGTGTACAGCTTGTATAACAGTGTACATTTGCTGTCCCCTCAAAATAACTCAACACACAGCCATTAATGTCTAAACCGCTGGCAACAAAAGTGAGTACACCCCTAAGTGAACATGTCATACATTTAATTAAACTACATTTAATACAATTCAGTACAGGGTTTTACCATCAGGGAAGAACCAGTCTGCATGCTGGATGATGGGCTCTATTATGGCGACCACGTGGAGAGATGTGGCAGCGGCCATCTCTGCCAGGGTCCTGATCACAAGACAACACAAAGGATGGAGGATGAGGAAACCATGAGGAAATACAAGGTCAGGGAAAACAAAAATAGATACTTTGAATTTTCTGTCCTTAAAATGTGTATCCTTAAAGGAAAGTGTGTTATTCTTAAAAACAAATTCAGCTCTGTGTAAAATTTACACTGTAAATGAACATGATGTGAGGTAGGGAGGGTAGGATAGCACAGTAGTGGTTAAGGTTTTTAAGAACCCAGGACCAAAGGTTTTGGGTTAAATCCCCAATGTCCGTCGTCTTCCTGCCTCACCCCTACCTGCTCCTTAATGACCTGTATCTAAATTCACTGTAAGTCTGCGATATGCTGAAGGATGAATGACTAGATAGTAGAAAGCAGTGTGCTGTTTACGTACCCTTCCGTCTTGGGCCAGAGCAGGTTGGGCCCCAAGACGATGGCGATGTTAGGGGGGGTCATCTTGTTCACGTCGCTGTCCTGCGCCAGCTTGGCAAGGAACTTCACCAGGTATCTGCAATATACAATACATACTATGTTACACACAATGTATACTGTTTAACAGACAATACATACTGTGTACCACAAGATGTATACTCTGCAACAGACAATACATACTGTGTAACACACAATGTATACTGTGTATCGCACAGGATGTTCACTATATCACACAATGCATCCTATGCAACACACAATGTATACTTTGTAACAAACAATACATACTGTGTGCCACAAAATGTATACTATGCAACAGATACTACATACTCTGTAATACACAATGTATCACACAGGATAAGGTTTACTATATCTTACAATACATACTGTGTAACACACTATGTATACTGTATATCACACAAGATAGTGTTTACTATATCACACAACACATACAGTGTAACACACTATGTATACTGTATAACACACAGGATAATATTTACTAGATCAAACAAAAGCTGCATGTATACTTCTCTTATTGTGTGTGTGTGTGTGTGTGTGTGTGTGTGCGTGCGTGTGTGCGTGCGTGCGTGCGTGCGTGCGTGCGTGTGTGTGTGTGTGTATCTATCTTGCTAGGCTATCTTGAACTACAGGATACGTGATGGGACAGTGATAAGACAAATGGTTCATCCAATCACCTGCCAAGTATTTTGTTTAATTGCCTGCCCCAATCTAAACAGTTTCCAAGGACCACTTCCAAGTTCTGTGTTACAAGCCATCTGTTGTGTCAGGTTAGTACTTTCTGCAGTGACACTCGAATTTCCCATCTGGGATTCGTAAAGAAATCTACTATCTTACACAATGCATATATTACTATTTATAAGACAATTTTAACCATTTATCCACAACACATATTTCACACAATATATCTATCTCTCACGTAAAAGAGAGACTCTTGTGTGCTATATGAGGCGCATTACCTTTATTGTGTAATACAGAGAACATGTGCTTTCATGTCACAAAATGCATAGTGTACACAATATATTACAAGATATATACTGGCACATCCAACAATATGTATTATACACTAGCACATGTACTTTATGTAACATAACGACATGCAGTCTAGGGTAGAATTAAAAAAAGGATTGAGATCCAACAGCTAGAACATAATAGATGAGAATTGAATAGAAGCTACCTGAGGTTTGCCTTGTGTGCATTTGGCATTTTGTGACATGTCGACCACAGCGACTGAAGCCTCTTGTCCGGATCCGACACACTAAACACACACACCACACAGACACACACACACACACACACAGTGGTGGTTCAGGAAAAATTAGATGAAATTACTTTAAGCGTACGATGATTCTGGAAAAATTGTCAAAGGCACATGAATGTTTTATATATATATATATGCTTGCCAGCTTGGCCAAACTGTCTGTGTCTGTGTGCAAGTTTGTGTACTTTGAGGCCTGTAACCATTCGTCGTAGAGGCCGAACGTCATCAGAGGTTCCGGAAGCTCCCTGAGGTAGGACTTGAGGGCTCCTGAACACACACCCACACGCACACACCCAGGATCAGATAAAGAGCAGTAGAGTAGTGGTGTGTTTTCGCAGTGTTGTCATGACAGCGGATCGTACCAGCTACAGCGTGGGGGTCTGAGTAGAACTCCTCCAGTTGTGACGTGGAACAGTCCAACGCTGCCTTCAGCTTCTTCAGCTTGGATGAACCAGCGGCGATGCGGAAGAGACCCTAGGGAATATAAAAGAAAGATATATATATATATCGTCATGCAAATTATTCTCTACACTTCTTGTTTCCCTTCAAGAGGAGCATTTGCGCTTCGTAAACTAAGAAGTGTGTGTGGGTTTTGGTTTCCAGAAATGGGAAGTAATTAAAAGTCTCACTACGGACCTACCAACTGACTTCTTATTTGTGCTACTCGAGTTGTTTCGGGTTCTAACGCAGACTGAGGTCCAGTGTGTAACCTCTAGCAGTGAAGTTACATATTGCAACCAACTGAATCCCCACCCTCACCCCTCCCTTTCCGTTTTATTTTTCCCTTTCCGAGCATATAGCTCGTGGTCACTAGGCTATATGAGGCGTTTCCACGAGAGGGTTAAGCTTCTCGGACACCAATATTATAACGCCACGGTGTGTGTGGATTTCTGGCCAGCGGTTTATTTTGATGTCTGCGTCCGGGTTAAGGGTTAAGCTTCTCACACTTATAGAACGCTTACAGTACAACGCCATGGTGTGTGGCGCTTTGCATTGTACAACATCGCTCATTATAATGCTCCTACACAACAATGGTACTAAAACAATGTTAGAAATGGGTCGTAGCCATGTGGAGATAATACACCCCCCTCCTTCCTAGAACTCTTAGCCCAAAAAACATTTTCTTTATTGAATTAAAAACGCGTCCTCTCTAGAGCCGTTTGTCTGTTCTGGGCTACTGTAGAACCATGGCGGTGCAACATGGTGGCCCCCATGGAAAAGCGCCCGCTCCATACATAGATCTAAAGGGCTCATTCTAAGTAACGAAAAAACAATGATTCTTAGTTTCATGGGATTATACACAAATTAAAACATACATATTAATACTGTATCCCATTTCTGCCTAGTCTGTCTGCTAGATGCCACACAATTCTACACACTGCACCTTTAAAGCGTTGGCCTGGCTTCCTGTTAAAAAATGTCAGAATAATACAATTTTAGGAGATCTATGGCTGTGGCTGCATTTTAAAGAGGGTATTAGTGGCTATGGTAATGGCTCACAGATGTGGAGAGGAAATGAAACGCACACACATGCACGCACGCACGCATGCGCGGCTAGCAGACCACAAGTTGGCCACAATTGGCAAGCCAGCCTAAGCGACCATTACCAACTTCCCTTTAATCACGTCAGAATTATTAACCCCATCATACAATTTAGAGATTTTATCTTGAATCGACATAGAACAAGAAGTTATATGACCAATTTTCAGTTGTATCATGGTATTAAATTAATATATCATTGTTAGTTTAGTATAGCAGTAGGTTATATCTAGTAAATAGATGATTCAGGACGGGTCTCCAAGAGGCACAAAAATGACCTGTAATTGTAATTTGCTGTAAGCTTATTCATTGATTGATACAAGGTTGTTTGAATATATTTGAATATATATTTGAATATATTTGATTATTCGTCATTCAGAAAATTGTTCCAATTAAAAAGGCAAAGAAATATCTGCTCATATGCTTATTCATGACATTTTATAAAGATGAAAGATGAACTGACAATGAAACTTGTCTCATTAACTCAACCAACCTCACTCATTATAACTGATCCATATAGAATAAGATATCATGATATAACTTCTCAGTCTCTACCTCCTCCTTCATGCCGGTCTCCAGCAGCATCATGACGCAGGCCTCCAGGGGCAGAGCGATCTCCCGGTGGCTCCTCTCCAGGTGCTCCTCCAGGGCCATGCCGAACGCTGGCTTCTCCATCCACGAGTCTGACAGGGGAGGGGGGAGGGGAGGAAGACACAACATGGAGGTCAGTTGGCGGCCATTTTGGATTTGCTTTTGTCCTGATAAAATGTTCAAATCAGACACCCAATATTACTGACCGCCAAAAATAAATAATTTATACAAATATTTTTGGATCTACATTTAAATATTGTAATTTAGATTATATTTAGGGGTGTCCTTGATTTAAGATTTTTCATAGTGGAATCGGATTCGTCAGGCCAGACCCATCGTCGACTGATGGTCGAGTTAAGTATGTATATCATCTTTTTTGTGACTTTTGCATGGTGCAAACGCTTGAAAATAATCAGTTGGCAGGTTTCCCACAGCTGTCTATAGGCGAGGCAGAGCGCCTCCGCTAAATGACTGACCACTGTAAACAATTAACTTTTAACAGAAAATATAGGATATTAGCCTAATATACTATAATATAGGCTAATATAATATACCGTAATACATCTATGTAAACAAACAGTGGCTGATCTCTGCGGAGACAGAGAGATTTGTTCTGTCTGATTACCCAAAGTATTCACATCCGGTCGTGCAAAAAAAACATTGATCAATCTAATTTAGAAGCGTTTTTTTTAAAATGCATGTTAAAATGATGACAGATGAGGCAATATAGCAGAACAGCAAAAATGCACAAACACACAGTTTGCATTTTACTTTTTTTGGATCATCTTTAATGGTTTTGAAATGCTGCCCGACTTTAGACGTTTATTTTCGACTACTTTGAAAAGAAAATGATTGGCTAGTGCTACTGCCAATACACAAAGGGGTTATCAAACCATCAATAAGGACATTTATGAAAGCATAAAACATGCACACAGACCGCTGAGTCAACCCCACAATAAAAACATTGCATAACTTATAGGCTTTTCTTCTAGAAGCCAAGCAATGCCATGGTTTCACTCATTTAGTACCCCCATCCTCCAAATGGAATGTCCCGCTGTTACACACGCACACTTTTCCAGACACAACTAAATACATACACAGTAAACAATCAAATAAAATGGAGTTTATCATTTTTTTCTTATCTTATATTCACGTTTCATTGGGGTTTTAAGTGCGTACCTTAGTAATCAATATAAATGATTGGTTTCTCAATTCCTAAATACAGATTTGAGATACTGTTGCATGTTGGGATGTGTAGTTTGTGTACGTTGGTCACCAACAATCAATTAATATTTTGAAGTTTCAATTCAGTATTTAAATGAGGTATTTCATGCGGGTGATATGTACCTTGCTGCAGTTGAATGGTAGGGATAGCTGCTTCTAGTACCGCCAGAGACCTCCTGTGGTAGTCTGCTTGGGCCTCCAATAGCTACACCCATGCGCCCGCACACACAAACAAAAAACAAAATAAATAAATGATAGATTCACTCAACAGTTTAGATGTTGAGAGGATATGACCTTCATCATCGCAGACTTACCAAAACGTAATAACGTGCATAGTCTCCCTCTTTTGAAGCAAAGTTATACATATCCGCAGAAAGCTGGTCCTGTGTGGCGGGAAAAAAAATAGAACATATACAATATACATCCCACACTCAGTCTCACACATCTCTTTGATGTTGTCTACATTTTCTACTGTGTTAACCAAATTCCTCTTGAAGACAACATCTGACGAGGAAGCAGATTAAATGTCCAAGGTCATACTGTCATAGAACCTGATTGGTTGTAAGACTTGACTCCTGATGACAAAGGCTGCCCTGTTCCTACGCTGTTTTAGATATGAACCTTATTCACCTGGCAGCCATCTTGGTTCCATCTTGGCTCAAAATGCTAGCTGGGTGGGGGGAACGGAATGATGCGGAATTCTGCATCCTTCAGTTTCCCCCCATCCAGCTAGAGTTTAGAACCAAGATGGCCGCTATGTGAATAAGGCCCATTGTTCCAACTTAATGAAGAGACTGGAGCTGGGAATATAGAGCCCCTGGGGTTTCCCTAGATTTTAATAAATGGAGCATCTACCTTGCATATTTCTACTTTATTAAGAGCCTCGTCCATCTCGTCCTTGAGCGAGTCCACCTTGGACGCCATGGCCTGGTTGTTGGTCCTGGTCGCCTGGTACCACCTGTGGTTGACAGAAAGGTGATAGGCAGGTAGGTAGTACACATAAAGATTTTAGATTAAAAAAAATCTAATTACAATTAAAACACCTGGGTTTACCAAGTTCCCTGAGAAAAAGATGAAATAGATCATCCATGTGAAGTGTAACTTTTTTTATTATCAGTTAAACCACAGTTAAAAACAATTATTATAAATATTTCCTCATGTTCTGTTGTCGTTTTTGCTGCCGTTGCACATTTAAAAATAAAGGGCTGGCCCTAAATATTCAAATAATCGAAGTATCCTTCATTGGTTTTGTATTCGACATTGTAACATCACCCTAAAACCTTCGGTCATAATTTGTTAAAGTTACGTTTCCTTTAATCAGCAAGGTTGTCAGTGATGAGGTATTCTTCCTATTTTTATAGCACATTTATTCTGACAGATAACGGTTAATGACAGGTTAACGAGTGTCGGTTATCAGGCAGAAAAAAAAGTCTGAAATAACATCCCTTTAGAACCATATCAAACAGTGGCGTTATTCTAGCTAGCGCCTAGCGTACCTAGCCTTGGCCGAGTCATAGTCCAGAACCAGCTTGGCCAGTTGCTTCCTCATTTTCAGCACGTTAGGAATTTCCACCTGTGGAATAGAAAACAGAGACTCCAACTCATGAAGTACACTTTAAACACACAACCGGGTCCATATAATTGACATTACAATTTTGCCCAGCCCATCAGTACATATGGTGTGTTATGGTGTGTTGTGGGGTGTAGTGGTCAGTTATTGGGTGTAGTGGGGTGTTGTTGTGTGTAGTGGGGTGAAGTGGTGTATGGTGGGGTGTTTTGGTGTGTTATGGGGTGTAGTGGGGTGTTTTGGTGTGTAGTGGTGTGTTATGGATGTGTTTTGCTGTGTAGTGGTGCTTAGTGGTGTGTTTGTACCTCTGCGAGCTGATTGACAGGCTCCAGGACGTCCCGCTCTAGCGTGACCTCGTGCTGCATCAGTTCCGAGGCAAGCCTGCTCTCTGCCTCCCCGCACACATCCATCATCTTACTGCTCACGCACACACACGCACACACACACACACACACACACACACACACACACACAACCAAGAATAAATACATACACACACACACACACACAGGATTAAGATAAAACAATATAAAACACATACACACACACACACACACACACACACACAGGGTCAGTGAGTGAGTGAGAGGGAAACTTATGGGCTCACATTCCTGAGAAGGACTAACAGCGTAAAGCCAAACACATCTAAGATGTCCTCGAGTTCAACCACTCAAATCAACTATGTTCTGTTCTGCTCAGCCACTTTAATTTCATTTCGCAATAGGGGACACCGACAGACCTGTAGGCTCTGAACCCATACGTTAAACTACATAAAAGACAAATCGCACAAAAAGATCTTCACAGTATTTACAGAATCGCAATACATATAGTAATCGGAAATCACTGTGATATTGTATCGTTAGACAAACTACTTTTGTTGCAGGAAATATTGTCCTAGAAATAATAATAATGTAAATGCAATTTTAAGATCATTTTTATGTCAATTATATAATAATAGCAAAATAATGTAAGTACACCTTTTCAAACAGCAATTAACTTTTGATTCTTAACAATATTCAGACATTTGATTTTGAATGTCAATGTTTTTTTTGACATCTCATGCCAGAAAGTTAAAACTTTGTGGTTATGCAGTCTTCGGTGAAAATCTATTTACATCAGTTACAAAGCGAGTTTTACTTTTAAATCAAGTGTAAAATAGTGTAGCAAATGGCAGTTTGCGGATGAGGGTTAGGTAAGTGAGTCTGCATTCTTTAATACAACCATGCTGTGGAGACGTTCGTTTTTTAGGTTGTTTACTTCGATAACTAAAAATAGGCCATCACTCTTTTGGAGGAAGTTGGTATGCAAACAAAACTGCACACCGTCATGCTATCAAAATCATTTTCAAGCATGATTCTTTCAATGAACGACATCGAAAGAACGATGTCCATCACAATCATGCATGAAAATCATGCCCATCCTGAGAATTGGGTTCCCCCCAAAACACCCAAGCCCTACTAAGATTCACGATGCCCGGGTATTGAGCTATGTTTAGAGAGTTCACTAGTACCGACCCGATCAGACTCTCTTCCCCCAGCTGGCTGCCTGCGTCCTGCATTGCCTGGGACAGAGACTTCAGTGGCAGCTTCTTCTGCAGGGGGATAAATAGAAAGTGAAAGTGAGACACCAGGTGAAGGTGAAACCGTTTTCAGAGACAGACCAACACTATACTGTGTTCTATATGCTATAACATGGTCATTAACAGAGTTGAACAGATGCTATGATCCATGATATAGCCGACGCGACATGACAGCTGAGTGACTGTGTGCGTGTGTGCGTGTGTGCATGTGTGCGTGTGCTTTTGTCCGTGCGTGCTGGAAAACTCAAACACTGACAACCATGGTTCAATATTTCCACTACGTATGGTCCTGAGTGACTCAATACTATGCAATACTTAATGAAAGCACAACACTGTGGCAGGATCAAGAAAGTTGAGTAGAACTAGGGTGTTTGACTTCTAGCCGCATAGGTTCTGGGTTTGATCCCCATGTTCTCAGTCTACCTGTAGGCATCCTTGAGCAAAGGCAACTATGACCTGATCATTAGTGTCAACATGCATCAAAATACATTCATTTTGAAGCACCTGCTAAATCGTACATTGTAAATAGCCCTTTGCTACACCTAATGATTTGAGGTTAGCCAGCCACGGTACTCTACTAATACAATGAAAACTAGGGTCAGTTAAGTCAAAGTTGTCCCCTGCTCTTTCTTTTTTAACCAGATCAAGGTATTACATGAGAGGAGGCTGGCAGGGAAGATGAGATGAAGCAGTGGAGTGAGAGGAGAGAGAACATTGAGAGGAGGGTGGAATTACTGGTTGTTCTTACTTGTCGTTTCTCTGTGTCAGTGCCCAGCTGACCCTGCAGACAGGAAACCAGCCTCTTGTGTGCGTTGTGCGACACCATTCGCACCAGCTCCATCCGCCGCTCGATCTGAGGTACGCACACAAACACACACACACAGAAGACAATGTCAAGCCAAATTAGGTGAATTGTATTTGTAGTTGAAGGACTTATGGTCTAGCCGTTGTGTGTTTATGATTTATTTTTTTGACTTCTGTCAATAAAAACAAACCTAACCATGAAGCTACACGAAAGGGAAGAGGAGGTTCGGATGGTTGAAGGTTCCTTGGAAAGGAACTGATTCCGAGCACGCACAAAAAAGCACACACACATAAACGCACAGATCCATGCAAAACCCAGACTTTGCATCAGTCCGTCTGTTTAATAAGCAGCCACTTCCATTTCCTGTGCAACAGTAAACATCCAGCTGTTCTGTTTCTCTGAAGGCAGACCCCCACCCCACCCGACCATACTAATACACAAACAGTAAAAGTAGAGAGGCCCTTTGTATCCATTAGTGCACGGTTCTCTGTGCACACTTATCAAAAGAAGAAATAATATTATGAGGCTGCTTGTTAGTGTCAAGAGCTGAATGACATGAAACGATATGGGATCTGTGAACCACAGAAATTGTACATGGATGTCGAACTATGCAGAGGTAAAACTAGGAAAGGACCTCAAGCTCTGCGGTGCACCTGTCAGGCTTTCAGAGGAAGCATTCCCTTGACAGATGAGGACCTGAGATGAGCAGCAATGTCAAAAAAAACATTATTTCCAACTCTCCCACTCTCCTGCCAGGAAACTACTTCCCTACTCTGCTCCTTTCTCTCTTCTCTTCCCCCTCATTCTTTTGTGGTCATTTATTTTTGCTTATTAATAAATAACAATTATATTCTCTAGCCTAGTCTTTCTGATTTCTATAGCTACTCTGCACTCTATATTCTTTATTTTATTTTTTTACTTGGTCGCTTAGTTAGTTGGTTACTCCAAAAATGATAGCAAACTTTGAATGCTCTTAGCCTCACATGCCAGTGGTTTCAGATAAAAGCGTCAGATAAATGACTAAATAGTTCTTCTCCTGCAGCTGGTAGCTTCACCCCAGACCGCCAGCTAGACTCTGGCCTCCTTGCAACCGAACACCATGGCTCCTGGCTTTTGATTCCTGTGTGGACCAATCTGACCACGGGTCCGATTGGATCCAGGCTCTCGTAAGGCACTCTGAGCCAAGGTGGATGAGGAGGGAGGGAGGGAAGGAGGGAGAGAGAGAGAAAGGAAAAGAGTGAGGCCCCCGGGTTTGTGGCTGTGTATGTTGTGTGCCTGCCAACTGGACTTGTGTGGATACGCTGCATGGCTGATTGTGTCTCAGCCTCTGCGTCTCAGCCTCTGGCCACGGAAACTTTTTTTATGACCAACATCGATCAAAATCTGCATTTCTTTAGGAACGATCGTACGCAGCGAGTGAATGGAAGCGGTACGAGTAGCAGATGAGGTTCCAACAGCTATTTTTTTTGTGACCTATATACTCCTCACTAACGGAAAAAGAGAGTCATGGGGAATATATGGGTCACAAGTTTTGTGTAGAGTAGAGTTATATTAAATGTGGCAGCATGTGCTTGCACTGTTGCTCTGAAAACAGTGCAGGTAAGGGCCTCTTGCTGCCTCTACCATGCAGGCTCTGCCCCTCAACAGCGCCTGTGTGTATCCAAGGATGAGACACACAGTGTTTGCTTAGTGATGTGTTACACCAACAGTACTGCTCACCGCAGTAGGAAATATCTCACGATAAGCATTTCCTCCAAGAGAATGTGATCTAAAAGACGCATGTGGACAGAAAGAGTAAGAATTCCCTTGAAATTTGGCGTTTACCACGGACTCCTGGAAAACATCAGAGAGTGTCTAATCGCCAGGGGAGGTTTATCCATGGGTGAACATGGTATTGAAGAAACAGATGCACGTGTGTGGTTTAGAGAGGGACAGACTACCAGAGAGAGTGAAGTGAAACTATCTTACACGCACACAGCTCGTAAATACATTGATGTGATACATTGATGTGCACACACACCCACCCACCCCCCCCACACACACACACACACACACGGAAACATGCCCACTAGGGCTGCACCTTGCGATTAATTTCATAGTTGATTAGTCAAACAATCCTATTTTATCACTTAGTCTACACAATACCATAAATGATAGCAAATGCAGACACACACATGCACACGCTTTCCCTTCCGTTCCGCCCCATGTCCCGTTAGTGAGCTTGTTTAAAGCTTTATAGGCTCGTTGCTTCCATGTGTTTCCAGACGGCACCCAGAAGCCAATGAAAAGCCTGGGCTGGGTTGAACTCTGACCCCTGACAACACTAACTATGGAAACCTCCACTAAGTCACAGAGGGCCTGGACGGATGCAGCTTTGTTCGCTGAAGTGCGGCTGCTTTTGACCAACTTGACGGCTGGGTGACTGATTGTCTTGGCTGGGATTGGTGCTTGGCTTGGCTGGCTAGTGAACTGGCTGGTTAGTGAACTGGCTGACTGTTTAATTAGCTGGCTGACCTCATTGGCTACAAGTGGGCTTGTTGTTGGGTCTGGCAGGCCGGTTGTGATGACTGTGCTGAACAAGATCTCTGGTTTCCAAGGCAGCTGGAACAAGCAAATAAACAACATTGTGCTGTTCTGGGCATGCATCTTTTGCCCACGTTTCAAACAATGAGTTTACTTCAGGATATCTACTTTATAACTGGGCAAGGCCTTGCTTTGTGATAGGGGGAGTGATACATTCAACGCTCATGGTGCTGAATCACCAAAAACTGGAATTCTTGGCTGAGAAGGAAGAGGAATTTTAAGGTCCAAATGCCAACTAAAACGTTATTCAGCCAAAGTGCCTGAACATCTCTTCAAACCCACTACCATTCTTTTTTTTCACCAGCCTAATGGACAACATAACACAGAAATGATCTTGTCAGGTCATCACAACACATTGTTTTGAATGATTATGACAACAAAAGTGTGCACTTCATTCCAGCGCTGAATAACATTGAATGTCCACTAAGCTCTCCCAAAGAAAAAGAATAGAATCCTGCTGGCTGGACACACACACACACACACACACACACACACACACACACACACACACACACACACACACACACACACACACACACACACACACACACACACACACACACACACACACACACACACACACACACACACACACACACACACACACACACACACACTCCCCTATCCTCTCTCCTACATTCAGTCACAGCCCTGATAGCCAGTTCTTCTTGGAAAATAACATCAGAGAAGCCAGGAGAATGGTGACTCCTAGGGTTTTACAGGATGGCATGGGAGGAGGAGAAGGGAGGGGCAGTTGCAGCAGAATCAGCACATTCCTGGAATGATTGCATTTCCACACATATCAGTTATCTGAGGCAGGTTCATCCGAGTTTAAAAGGAGTGAGAACTGACGCTGAATAACGTTTCTTAAGATGAGGACAAAGTTCAATTCCCCAGAGATAGACAGAGCGAGGGGGGGGGGGGGAGAGCAATATAAAAGAGATGTGAGAGAGAAACAAAGATCAGTAGGTTTGGCATTCTCTGGATGGGTGGGTCGTTTACTCATTTGTGCTGAGAAAGTGCTTTTGGGACAAAGGTAGAGCTAATTAATGGGATAGTCTGCTGTTGGACAAGTTAACTTTCCAAACAACTTGGTTCTACTTAACAGGCAAACGCATTGGGATTACAGGACTGTGAGTGAGTGAGTGAGCGAGTGAGTTACACAAGGGTTCACAGTTCAGTGTCACCTATAATAAATGTGTGACTTTGGTGGCTATGTGTGGCCCTGAGAAGGAATGTGTGTGTGTGTGTGTGTGTGTGTGTGTGTGTGTGTGTGTGTGTGTGTGTGTGTGTGTGTGTGTGTGTGTGTGTGTGTGTGTGTGTGTGTGTGTGTGTGTGTGTGTGTGTGTGTGTGTGCGTGCGTGCGTGTGTGTGTACGATTCATCACAAGCAGTCAGGCCTGCCTCAAACGGAAGAAAACACAGAGGCGCTCTCCCACACGACCAAATCGTATGAGCTTGCAAGGCATTGCAGGCAGCAAACCACCAACTGTTTCACCTGCCAGAAATGTTACTCCAGGCTCCAGATAGCTCTGCTGTCAACATACTAGGGAGATGTGATGTCTGTACCAGAGCAATGCTACCAAAGCCTAGCCCAAGACATGCTACCAGAGCCTGTCCTAGTACATGCTAACAGAGCCTATCCTAGTACATGCTACCAGAGCCAGGCATAAGACATGCTACCAGAGCCTATCCTAGTACATGCTACCAGAGCCTAGCCTAAGACATGCTACCAGAGCCTAATACATGCTACTGGAGCATAGCCTAAGACATGCTACCAGAGCATCAAGGATTTTCAAATTAAACAAGTTCATTCAAAGTCTCAGGAAGCACAATAACAACAACAGTTGTTGTAAAATGTACATTATTGTAGAGTGAAGGGTGAGATTTATGAAAAACAATATTTGGAGCATACACACAGGTTAGCTCTGGTAGCTCACATTTACCGTCTTGCGGGTGAGTGGTTAACAGATGAGAAAAGCAGTGTTTAGAAACGTTTCACAGTTACATCAGTGTGTGGCCTACTACTTGGAACACAGATGTGGTTGAGGTATTGAGGCATTGTGATCAGAATAAGCTTGATTAAGTCCTCCTCGACCACCACTTCCACTTTCTGCTTCCACTTTAAGTTTGTTCCACCAAATTAAAATCTGGGCTTTGTAAACTCACCAGAAAACACAGATGATCCTTTTGTCAAAATGTGGTACCTGTACCAAACTTGGTAACTGTTACATTTTGCATCTAGTACTGAGCTACTGTGTTGTTGATTAAAGTTAATCAAGAAACGTGGCCCCTAGAATTACGTGCTGTGGCAGCATGTGAAAAGTGATCACTTCTGCTTGCAGGGTAACTAACAGAAAAAGGTTAGTCTCACAAATCACACTTCCTGCCAGACCGCTTCGGTAGAACGTCTCCTTAATGAAACGGGAAACAAGTCTCATGCACATGCACTTGCTTGAGGCAAAGAACTTAAACTTGAATCACAAAGATGTGTTTAATATCAAGATGATTGTGAAAATCTTGACAAGAAATGTTTGTAGACTCATGCTGGCCCATACACACCAAACAAGCTAGAGAGTTGGACGTTTCGTCAACTTTGTTTAAACCCCCTGGGAAATGAATGTAATGCCACTGGAAACTCCATGTGAAGGAACCTGATATAAGTAGAGAGAGAAATCCATGTTCACCTGTAGCAGGTCCTCACTCAGCACCTCCGTCTTCTCGGCCCTGCGGAGGGAAACAAACATCACAGGGTCAAAGGTCAGAGTTCTTTTTTTAATGTATTTTTACAGGCATGACCTAACAGAAGGAATTCCATGGAACAGGCCCATAGTGGATGACTTTTATTCCTACCTATTCCTGACAATCTCTTGCTGTGAATGACATTCTCTAGAATGTTATAACGTCAAATTAATTATGGGAGACCATTCTGTAATATTCCAATGAAAGAGTAACAAAACACTAAGAACGGAATGCTACCTTAGTTTGAGTACGGCCTGTGTTGTGTTTCTTGTGTTGTATTGAAGTAGTGGCTTTTGCAACAGGATGTTCTACATTTTGACCAAACATCTCAATATTGGCTGCTAATAGACACCTTTCTATTTGTTTGAGAGCTGTTCTGTCATGCTAGAAATTTGCCTTAAGCAAGAACCAACTTGCAGAACACATCCAGCAAAGACAACTCTATACCCAAGATCAAGGAACAAGTAAAAGCCTACAGCATCAGCCTAAATTGTGTCTGATATTTGCACTAGTCACACAAACCGCCCAACCTAAACAGTATATTGGATTAATGATGACGGAAGAGTGAAGACTATCAAAATAGCTACGAGTCAATTTAGATTGTTTTAGGCAACCTGCCGTGGTGCTCATGCAAGGAACTAAATATTCTTTATATGGGTGAACTCTCACGCACAAACCCACACAAGAACACGCACGCATGGACGTACATACCCACCCTTGAGAAATACACACAGATAAACAAACAAACAGCCAGACTTAACTCATCACTGGAGTGCCCAAAACACTTTGTGTTGTTGTCATATCCAGCCTGGTTGTTCTGGCAACAGGGAGAGCTGTGGGGCTGGCTGGTAAGTGATGTATTGATGTCCACAACACACACACATGCACACGCGCACGCGCATATGCGCACACACGCACCGACTCGCTGTGGGAAAAGAGGCTGTAGCCTGGAGCGTTCCACATTCCAGCACTGTTCCATCACAGAGTTACTTTGAGTAACTGGCTATACAACTCCGATAGGTAGCGGTACTTCACAACAGTATGACGTTTGTGTGCTCCACAGTATGAGAGGGTCATCAAACTCTGTTTTTTATAAGAACAGTTTGATGACCTCAGACTGTTGAAAACACGGACCTCATTGTGTCACAGCATTTCTCTCAAATGTGAACCAAAGTAAAAGCCTGATTGTGAGAAGAACTTAACTAAACTGGTCTGTTGGTTTTACAGTTAGTGTTGACATATTACTGTTACCTCACTGTAGAAATGGAGGCTATATATCCAATATTTCTGTGACAAACTGTTCACATATTTTAATAATAATGTACACCAACATGGTTTGAAACTCACTCCCAAGAAAAACACACTTCCAACTTCTCTGAGGAATTCCTTAACTCTCTCTTCAGACCAGAGTCTCTACCTAATGGCTATTTAAGAGCAGGGGGAACCAAATACCTCCACCCAGGTCACAGCCTGGCCCTGCACACACTGGTCTCTCTCACACCTACACCTCCAGAGTCCTCCTCACCACCATCTCACCATGAGAACATATGCCTGGACGAGAGCTCCCTGTCTGGGCCAATACAGGTCTGTGGAATTGTGGCGGTTTTCTTTTTATCTAGTCTCACAAAATCAGACTTTAGATATGTAATGTCTGATGGCAGAAGAGCTGAAATCTGTGTGAACAGGGCATTTCACTTTCTTTCGCTTTACATTTGTTTCAACCAATCATGTGGCTGGAGGCGGGTATCTATAAAGTGTATATAAATTGGCAAACACAAACTAGCAGTAGTAATCTGTAAAAGAAAAAGCTACTGTAAAGGTTTTAAATCAACACCGTGTAGACTGGCCATTGTAGTAATACACAAATCCCCTTCTGAAAGCTTCATCAACTCGCATGATGTTTCTTCAGTAGAATATCTCCGTAACGAAACATGAAAAGCATAACTCCGCCCCTTGCAGTTTCTGGTTTCCGGTCAAGGCTCTGTGCAATCTCCCCACAGATATTTTGCTTTAACATAGTAGGACTGCTGGATCCCAGGTTATCTTTTATCTAACTCAGTTGATGGGACAATAGGGTTTTTAAATCAATCATGTGTTGTAAGGCTGGCAGTGAGGGGGGAAGTAATTTGTAGTCATTTACTATTAGTAATTCAGTGGATGCTTTTATCAAATGCAACTTGCAGTGGATTTTAAAAACATGTCACTCAGTAGCAGCAAGGACTAGTCATCTTGCTTAAAGGATACCTGAAGGTAGTCAAGACATTGGGATTCAAACCCAGTACTTTTGCCTGGAAGTCGAATACTGTATAGACTGTACACCATCCGGGACCCTATCTATCAAAATGATTTAATTACTTTTTATCTGTGTTTAATCTGTGATGGTATTTTTAGCTATGCTAATTCCATGTTTCAGTGTCAGAAATGTTTGATAATGGAGCAACGTGTAACTTATTAGTAGAGTAAACTATTATCATAGTTATAATGGACTGCAATATTGCCAAATTGCATAAGGCATATGTTTTTTGACAAATACAATATGTCGGCTCAAGCCTAAAGAAAGACAAAAAACATTTACCCGAAGTCTAACCTGAACAACTTACGTAAATTGCTTAACATGAGGATGTGCAAGACAAATTCCTTTTCATTTACACAATCTCCTGTTAAAGCTCAGCTATTCTGGTCAGCCTATGGAAATGTGAAGGCTCTTTGATTCCTATCAATATTGAAATAGCACTGATTTAAGCGGAGAACAGAGAGTGAGCCAAGCACTGCTGTTTAACTAAGATTAAAACGCCTTCAATGCTGAATGCTGGGGAATCAACACAGACATAAAACACAACACTAAAGCTAGGGATGGTTGCAATGCAAACAAAAGCTGATGACTAATGTCTATATGTTTGCTGATTATATCACACATGCATGGCATCATGACGTGTCCAACAAATATGTTGGGTGTGTGAGATACAGCGATGTGCTGAGGGTTACACCACAGTATATGTGTATTTGTACAGTAAACAGTATTTCTACCACCATAACTTGCAAACTTCCAAATGTCTTTATTTTTTATATAACTGGTGTAATAGAAGCCAAACAGTTCACATTATATATCACACCTATCATAACACCTTTTAAAAGTAACTACAAACGCCTCATCTACAGGCATGTATTTTTGTTGCATTGTTCTTAGCTTTTTCTGTTCCAATTCTACATGTTACTCTGCACTTCTCGACATTTGGTTCATAACTGCTCCATAAATCCTGACAAAACCATTGCTGTTCCAAGATAATCTTGTGTATAAGTAACTTTGTTAACAAAATTGCCATTTAGTATATTACCGATCTACTCAAATAAGGTGTTCTCCCTTGAGTTGTGTGATTGGCCCAGCTAGCCCACAGTTGCCTACTGTCAACAACAATGGAAAATGCTTACTGGACAGAACAAATTCCCTTGTTGACATGTACACCATGAGCCTCAAATGGCTCATCAGCATTAGCGGCTACTTGTTGGGGTAGAGCAATTAGCGGAATTTAGAAGTTGGTTTAGGAATGAGGTAATGGATTATTAGTTATTAAGCAGTGTGTGTGTGTGTGTGTGTGTGTGTGTGTGTGTGTGTGTGTGTGTGTGTGTGTGTGTGTGTGTGTGCGTGTGTGCGTGTGTGCGTGTGTGCGTGTGTGCGTGTGTGCGTGTGTGCGTGTGTGTGTGTGTGTGTGTGTGTACACACAGCAAGAGGGGTTCTGGCCTGTTCAGGTGGGTGGTTCGGTAGGGTTGGAGGGTGGATAGGGCGGGTGTGTGTCGGGTGGGAGGATGTTTAGGGGTGGGTAGGGTTTATAGGGGTGCGAGGGAGGTGGGCAGAGTGCGTGGTTGTGTGGGGTGGGGCTGCGCAGCTGTCATGTATTATCTAGACACAAGTGGGATCCAAGTTCTTGTCATATAGTGGCAAAGAAATAGATCGCATGTACTTGTAACCTGAAAAATACACATTGTAGACTACTCACCGCGAACATAAACAAGCATACTAACTTCAGAAGCGACCAAGTCCTTGAATGGTTCCAACATGTTATGTGTAGGATTATGCTTCTTCTCTCGTTGCACAGCGTATGCTATACACATATAGCTCTAGTAGTTCTAAAAAAGTAAAACACAAGTTTGCAGTTACTCTGAATTACTTTGTTACCCAGCCCTGCCTCTGCAATAAGTGACAGCAAGTCAAAAAGGTGCATGGAGAGAACATTGTACAACTAACTGGCATGAATATAACAAAAGCCCAGATGCTGGGGGCGCTACAACAATATGCAACAATATAATCTATCGCACATACCTTCCAACAGTCTGGTTGGCGAGCAGTTTCATGCGATTAAACTGTTTTTTCATTTTGCTGCCGTGCACCGATGTCTCCAACAATTTCGTAAAAGTAACCAGGCCCTCTTCAGCGTGCTTTTGTTCATCCACTGTATATCCAACAAACAAAAAAAGTAATTCTACGTAGCAGCCATTGTAAGGCAGAAAAAGCTGCGCTTTCACTTGCAGCACAACTAACTAAAGCGGACGATTTGCTGCTGAAAGCGATCGATTAAAGCCCAATGACATTACCTGGCGTTGTAAAAAAAAGTATATATATATATATATATTTATTTAAAATACTATAATAACAACTATACAAAGTATCGTTTACGTTCGTCCGCGTCCCATTTCCTCTAATCGTAAAAGACCAAAACTGTTTAGCAGCCGGTGCGTGAGGATTGTAGGAAGAAGGAAGTGCCTTTTACTTCCCTACTGTACTGCTCTCTGGCCGAACGGTGACATGTGATATCTCCGTTAAAACCCAGCCAGCATGGATTTCCCCTTGGTCGGGCCCCACAAGCCCATGATTATTGTGCAAAAAAAACCCAAAAAAAAACAGCAACGACCAAGTTGGACAATTGTGGACGGCGATTCGAATGCAACAAATGTCAAATGCATAGGCTACATTAAAGAACGCCATTTGGTCAGAAAACCTATGAGCTGAATTAACTATAATTTAATGCATTGCTTGACACTTTATTGTATTTTTCAACATTTGTGCTATTTTCTTGTTTAATATGTGTACTTTTGACAACTTTCAATTTTTCAGACTTTCGGCATTTTGTGTTCTGCTGCAACCTGCTGGCCACTGCTGCGTCATATAACTTATGCGTGTGTGTACGTGCGTACGTGCGTGCGTGTATATATACTCACTTTATTTACTTACAATGTCAAAGCCAACTATAACTTAAAATAGATGTTATACATCTACTTAACAAAAAGTCTGTATAACCAGCAGAAACCAAATAAATTATACCCTCATTGGGTTTAAATGCACTCTATGTCCTATTAAATATATATAGTGTGTAATTACTATGTTATTAATATGTAAACTAATATCAATTGGACATAATAAAAGTATAAAGTACTTGAGGGCGGAAATATCTGCCATCAAATTAAAATGTTTTGTTTTTGAAAACCTCAGCAAGGTGTGTGTGACCCCTCTTGTGACTATCATGCAAAACAATAGCCAAATAACGAATAATTCAGAATCAGTGGAGAGAAAGACCTTGATGAGCTTATCCTATCTGCACATGCCTCTTATTGAAGAAGATCCTGCCTTTACTTTCTCTTCTGTTTTGCTGAGACGATCTTTGGATAATCACCCCTTATTTTGAACAGCAGTGGGATTCCACCTTCCTTTTCATTGCTCTGTGTTGATAATGCTCTTAGTTTAACCTGCGTATAGCTGTCTTGTTTCCGGTCTGAAGATGACCAATATAATAATCCATGTAGGCCTAATAACAGTTCATTGATGGTGATTGCAAGGTGGACATAAACATTAACTTAAACTGTGCTTCCCTTTAATACTAGTTTGATGGTGCTGAAGGACAACTGCTTTAGAAACTTGTGGGAGTTCAAAGCAAGTATTGCTAGTATTGTAAAGCAAGTATTGCTCAAGCAGTGACAAGTTTACACATTGTTTTTTGTAGAACAAAACCATTCAGAGATGGGAATACTTTTATATCAGAAATATTTGATCTTCTTAAACACTTTGTCTCATGACAACAACCAACATTAATTAATCAACTAAGTCATATTATTCATAACACTGAGTGATTTCCACAGCTTGCATGTTCACTTCAGAGAGCCGTGAGCAGTAAAGTTATCTCTGTTGAGCCAGAGGACTGTGTGTACCCAGCAGTTCTGCATAGTCTCTATGTTGAGCCAGAGGACTGTGTGTACCCAGCAGTTCTGCATAGTCTCTATGTTGAGCCAGAGGACTGTGTGTACCCAGGGGTTCTGCATAGTCTCTATGTTGAGCCAGAGGACTGTGTGTACCCAGGGGTTCTGCATAGTCTCTATGTTGAGCCAGAGGACTGTGTGTACCCAGGGGTTCTGCATAGTCTCTATGTTGAGCCAGAGGACTGTGTGTACCCAGGGGTTCTGCATAGTCTCTATGTTGAGCCAGAGGACTGTGTGTACCCAGGGGTTCTGCATAGTCTCTATGTTGAGCCAGAGGACTGTGTGTACCCAGCGGTTCTGCATAGTCTCTATGTTGAGCCAGAGGACTGTGTGTACCCAGGGGTTCTGCATAGTCTATATGTTGAGCCAGAGGACTGTGTGTACCCAGGGTGCACTGTCAACCTCTGAGAAGGAGACAATGATAGCAATGTATCGTTTTTAGCTTGGTAAAAAAGCTGATCATTAAATAAAGCAGAAAGAACGTTATCTTACGTCCCTTACTGACCCTTACTCGAGGCCACTCGAGGTAAGACCCTATATTTTGTTTGTTGGCATTGCATCAACAACGGTTATATTGTTTACAATAGATAGATAAAAAGTTGACAATCAGCAAACTGCTTCTATAACTATATCGCAGTAGATACATGGTTTTTAGTAAACAGGACGACGGACTCCTTGCCAAACACTGCGATTAATTAATGTTGTTAGGTACTTTCACACATAACCACATACCTGGGACCCTGGTAAGGAGCCAATCATGCAGCTTGGCTCGCCGCTGTCAGTGGTTTTCAAACTGTGGGTCGCAACCCATAATTTGGCAGCGGCAGGAATCCAGTGGGTCGTGGGATGGCCACAATAAAACTATTTGATCATTGTTATATTTATTATTTATGTATGCATTCCTACATTCCTGGTCGGTTTAATCAGATTAGACTGAAAATGGGAAAACTGTTTTGATTAATAATATTTGATACGATTCCTAACAATGAAATTTGCATTTTATATCATAAACCTTCTTCAATTAATGTATATAATGTTTAGTTGGTAAGTTAATGCAAGATAAGTTTAACAAGATAATCATGACAAAGTAATACTTATTTTAAGGTTGTTGAAGCGTAAATGCAATTAATAAAGTAAAAGGCAGATGAAAGACTACTAAAATATTCTACATTGGGGTGTAGCCCTACAATAAGTGATTGACCTAGCAGGTGACCTAGGGATCTACGACAATTCGGAGTGAGCTAGAGACCTGGGGTGTCTTTTATATGAAAGAGGGCCTCAAGGACATACAATAGATTATCAATTTTTTATTTTAGCTCTACAGAAAGTGATGCAAATGGTCGTTGTGAGGTCATCAGAAGATAAATAAAACATTATTAACAGGGGCCTTAAATTACTTGGGAGTAAGCTAGAGACCCAGGTCTTTAAAAATTAAAAACTTTAAGTAGACTTAATGCCCTGATTCATATAAAATAGACGTCTCTATCTCACGCTCAAGTGAATGGTATGTGGGCTACGACCCTCACGTTGATCAATTTGGAAGTCTTGTGAAAATGTTTTTGTTTGCCTTTTACTTTGTTGACTGCATTTACACTTCAAATACCTTAATAGTGGTATAAATGTGCCATGATTATCTTGTTAAACAAAATGTATATCTAAAATAAACCTTTTGGAATGAACTTTTAGGGAAGCAATGGCCAACATAAACTACCGGGTTGCCACCCCAAAACATGTCGATTAACAGCGCAGATAACACAACACAAAGACAATGATTCGAACAACATGCAAGCTACATGGTGATAGCAGCGTCCTTAGCAACCCCAATGGGAACGATATAAACCATTGCATTAACTAACCAACGAAACATCATATACATTCACTGAACAAAGATTATGAAAATAAAATACACATTTCGTTCCAGAAATTATATCAGAAAGCATTTAAATTCTGAAACTATCCTGAAATATTGCATTTTCCACTGAGAATAAAAGTAATGTCAGCCATATTGTTTTTGCAGACAGAAACTTCATGATGACAGGCTGTGTGTGTCATGGCGTCATGTCAAGTCATATTGCTGGTTTCTTCAATTTGCCAATAGTTGCCAACTGGATCAGTGATCAGGAACACCTGATCTAGGGAGCATTTTATTGTCTAATCTTCATCCTTAGTGCATGCAATGAGACGCTTTGCTGCAAGGATTGAGGGCAGGTTGTGATTTAATAAAAGAGAGTACGATTGCAAATCAGATTTCAGAAAGTTCTATGACTAAAAACCTTTGGGACCACAATTTAAATGGTGCAAAGAGTATGAAATTACTACTACTACTTTCTATCTCATTACAATTTTAGCAATGCCTCTTTAGCTATATGTACAAACATAAATTGTCAGGTTATTTAAATCATATCACAAGTCGCAAGAATTTCTTAATGGCAAATTAATGGTGGGGAAATCTTCAGGTTAACATCGATAACGGTTACAACTGAGGATGACTCTTCAACTTTGGAGTTGATCCCCAACACCTCATAATAGTTAATGTATACATTGGGAGACAATTCAACAGCCACATGTCATTTATCTTAATAAATTACCTTAATCTTTATGGTCAGGTCGTCCCCAAGCTCACCCGTTGTGATAACCTTCTGACACTTTGCTAAGTATCTTTATGTTCTTCATGGTTCCTAATCAATGAATGTCCATGAAATATTTACACATATACTACGATTCATGAAAGAATAATACAAACCCTAAATAATTTAAGATTCAAGAAAAATGTATATTTGTCCTGAAGAACTCGGTGCTATCCAATAATAATGATCCTCCCATGACACCTTCAGCGTCCAGATTGTCCTTGCTCCTCCTGTCTCACTCCACCTTCCCTTATCTCCTCCTGCTGCTGCTCCACCCTATCCTCCTCAACCCACTTCACCATCAAGAATAGATAACTTAAGCATGCCAGTTCAGTCCAGTCCAGTCAGTTCTCCGACTCACACAGACACACACGGGTCCAGGTTCTGCAGATCTTGCTTCCCACCATGTCCCCCGCGGATTTGAAGCAGATGGAGTCCTACGACCGGGCCGTGCCCGAGGTGATGGTGGCGCAGCCGCCAGAGAGGGGTGGTAGTGGTGGCGGTAAGTGGACCAGGGCGTTCCGGCACTTCGGCCAGCCATGTCTGGCCGAGCTCCTGGGCTCCGCCTTGTTCATCTTCGCCGGCTGCCTGTCGGTCATGGAGAACACGGAGGGAACCGGGCGGCTGCAGCCGGCCCTGGCCCACGGCCTGGCGCTGGCCACCGTCATCGCCGTGCTGGGAGAGATTAGGTAGACTGTCTGTCTGTCTGTCTGTCTATCTACTGTGTCTATCTATCTACTGTATCTAGCTGTGTCTACCTGACTGTCATCTGTATCTTTCTGTTTACTGTATCTATCTGTCTGTCTCTCTGTTTGTCTGTCTGACTGTCTGACTGTCTAACTGTCTGTCTGTCCGTCTGTCTAACGTGTCTATCTACTGTATCTATCTCTGTCTGTCTAGCTGTCTGCATCTCTGTTCGTCGATCTACTGCTGATGTCTGTCTGTCTGTCTGTCTGTCTGTCTATCCATCACAGTATGTAATAGAGTATGAACCATGTGTCTGTCCCTGCAGCGGGGGTCACTTCAACCCTGCGGTGTCCTTATCGGTCTTCATGATCGGGGGTCTCAACATCTACCTACTGCTGCTCTACATACTGGCCCAACTCTGTGGGGGCATGATAGGGGCTGGCCTGGCTATGGTAATAATGGGGGTTATCACTATGTCATAAACTAGATAAAAGCTTAAAACTTTAGACCCAAACCATAGTGGGCCATAGTGCAGAGACTCACACTACCTTTGACATTCAACGATCTCTGGTGTCAATGTACTGACATAACTAGAATTCATATTCCACGTTTCACATATTAATATAATAATAATATGTATTTTAACACCTTTAAAAATGAGTGTGGCAAAATACTTAACAGGGCAAATAAGTTGAGTAGTTAAAGGGCAATAAAATACAACAGTTAAAGACTTTTAACTGAATTTTGAATATATTGGCTATACATTGAAAATAAGTTTAACTAAATAAAAATAATAAAAATGATACTGTATAATGTTGCTTTAAAATACAAATACAAAAGCTGTATACATATAATGTATATAGTACACATTGATGTGTTAATATACACAGCAATGTATAACCCTATCCTTTTATATACATTTTATACACATAACAACTTA
>JACYXH010000278.1:152500-197500 GCA_026745465.1 Lota lota | reverse complement strand
CCTCTTTCTCTCTATGCACACATTTCACATTTTGAGATACTATTCTTTGAATTATATTACCTTGTACTGATGTATAGCCCATAGTGTATAGTAGCCTTTGTTCTATAAAGCACAGAATAAAACCAAGAGCTTTATATTAATATGTGATTATTTGTATTATTATTATACGTTTGTGACACATAGTTTGATGTCATCTTTTTTTAGGCTGTTGCTAGGTGACGAGAAGATCCGAGTGCTGCTGAAATAATCAACCTTATTTTTACCGTTTTTATTCTGTTGCATTATTATATAAAATGCACAGCTTCAAATCAGATTTTATGATGACTTTATGATTTTCTAAGCACATTTATTTATAATCTCTGCTCAATTGTAGCCCATATAACTTACCATGTATTTCTTCTTCATTGTATAAGGATATATGTATTTGTGTTAAATATTTTTTTCAATAAATCGATACCTGTTGTATTGCTTTAATTCCAATTCAGACTTGACTTCATAGGCTACATTTTAAGAGCTCAACATTTTGTCTAATTCTAATTTATTTATTTATTATTTATAGGCCTAGTAGGCTGCATTAATTATTAGTCAATCGTTTCCTATCTGTATTTCAGCTTTCTGGATATGTAACTATATCACATGTGAACGCATAGTATATAAATCTCTATGGAAAGATAAGTAACTGCTTATGCAAACATTGAGACAGACTTGCAACACATTGGTACCTAATTCTACAGGATATTTTTATGCTAGATCCGGATTTAAAACCACCTTAGTGCCTGATTCCTTTACAGTCGTACGTTTTACACAATTCATTTGATGATCATGGGGACCATCAGGATACAGTCATCATGAAAAGTCATCCATAGGCGTGGTTTTAAGTAGGGACGCTAAGGACATGTCTCATCAGTATTAGGAAACCAATTAATTGTCCCTAGCAAATATCGCAATCAAGCTGAAAATGTATTTATAGCGGCATTGTGTTAACATTAACCAAATCATCCTCTTATAAAGCTACATAATATGTCTGGCCAAACCTGCAATCTCGCCCATAGTCTGATCTGCAATATCCAATACCTCATCAATACCCACCTGAATCCCTAATCCATATAACTGAAGTCTCTCTGGGTGGTTCCGGGGTGTCTGTCGGTTTGTTGCATCTATTGTGGCTCACATTTGTATCACCTCTGACTTTTGTACATCTCATCACTGAACCCAGAAGCAGGGATATTTGGACACATATGCCTTTACATTGGCTCAATTCTTCCCTCAAGTGTGGAGCATTCAACTCTCACCACAACCAGACTTCACTCCTGCTCTCTCTCTCTCTCTCTCTCTCTCTCTCTCTCTCTCTCTCTCTCTCTCTCTCTCTCTCATTTCAACCCCCCCTTCACCCTGGCCATCTACTTGTGTGGGGGGATGGAGATGTGCATGGTGGCTGCTCACCTGCTCAGCCAGCTGTTGGGAGGGGTCCTTGGGGCTTTGATGGCGAAGGTGAGGCCTTGGACGGCTCGGGCCACATCATGTTTACAAACCATAAACGTATTAGGGTTTAGGGTTAAAGAGTTTTCTATATTATCTCCTCCACCTTTACTTCTAATCGCCCAATGAATTAGTTAGTTAACGATGTATACACCCGTTGTTTTTTATGATTTGATCTCTGTGACTTCTCAATGACCTCTTCACGCGGTCGGAGGTGTCACTGATTGGCTTCCATTGGCTTCGCAGGCGACCTCGGCGGAGAACTACGCCAAGGCCCAGGCCGCGGCTTTCACCCTGCTGCAGTATGAGGAGCAGCTAGGGGGCGCCCTGTTTGGGGAGATGGTGTCACATCCCGCCCCCTTCATTGAAGACTGCACTCTGTTCTTGTGTTTCCTGGTCCTGATTGTTCCCACTCACCTTGATTGTTTTCACCTGTCCCTCAATAACAGTTCCCTCCTAGTGTTTTTAGTCTGTGTGTTTCCCTTCCTCTGTGCCAGTTTGTCTTTGTTCCTCCGTGTCAAACGTTTCAGCATTACTTCAAGCAATTTCTACGATTCCTGGTTTTTGATTCCTGCCCGTTATCCCCTACTGCGCTTTTGCCTTCTCCCTGCCGGATTGTTTGCCTGACCTCCAACTGATTACCCGTGTACCGACCCTTGCTTTTTTTTTTTTGTGAAGACCATTCTCACTATCCAGACTGTTTCCTCTGAGTCGTGCTTTTGAGTCCTTTTTTCCCTGTGGTTCACCTAGTTCTTACAGATGGCCATGACCTGCCTGGTCACCATGGTGGTGCTGCTGGGGGCGGTGAACGCCAAGACCAAGAGCCCCCTCGTGCCCTTCATGGTGCGCTGCACCGTCATCATCAATGTTCTGGCCGGGTACGATGGCGTCCTGGAACACTGTGTTGGTATTTCTGTGGGTTCACGTATGGGATTGGAGGAGTATGTGATGCAGTGATGAGTAGCATGCAGGTCTAATTGAGGCACACCTTAATTGTATTCATTTATATTCATTTTACTAATATTTTATACATTTATTCAAATATTTTGTATATATATTATAATATGAATAATACTCCTCATTATTAGTATTCTTATTATATTTTTTTGTGTTGCTATTATTGTATGACCTCATGTTATGTTTGTTCTTGTTTCTATCTATGTTGCGTTTTATAACTTCAACTGTCATTAGGGCGACACTTGTGAATGACAATGATTGATTGATCGATTTGAATGATTGTCTAAATATCTAAATACACACAGATATTCTGGTACAACTCCTACATTCCTCAATATACTGTATATGTACCTAACTTGTGTTTTCTGTTCAGCGGCGGTGTATCGGGCACCTGTCTGAACCCAGCGAGGGCCTTCGGACCGGCTCTGGTGAGCAAATACTGGTCGTACCACTGGGTGTCCTGGGTGGGTCCCATCGGAGGGGGGCTGGTCGCCGCCGCCTTGGTCTGGTAGGTTACAGCACAGCATTGTGAGCTAACACCACCTTTGCGCATTATCACATGTGTAACACTCTGTACATTGAAATTCCTATGACAACCAAGTCTCTAATCTACGTACTACAAAATAATACATAGTAGTGATGATAAAAATACATCTATTTTAAAAAGCTTATTTTGCATATGTAGGTCTAGGTGTGAAATAATGAGGTATAAAGTTTTCTTGTAAATATCTATTTGTGTGTGTGTGTGTGTGTGTGTGTGTGTGTGTGTGTGTGTGTGTGTGTGTGTGTGTGTGTGTGTGTGTGTGTGTGTGTGTGTGTGTGTGTGTGTGTGTGTGTGTGTGTGTGTGTGTGTGTGTGTGTGTGTGTGTGTGTGTGTGTGTGTGTGTGTGGCTAATGCTGTCTTTTGGGTTTCAGGCTTCTGCAGGGAGACAGAGACACACGCATTATTCTGAAATGATGACATCATGATGTGTAGTTGGATTTATTGTCAAACGAACATGCCATTGTTAGGGTCGTCATTTTGGGTCAGTCTTTCTGCTTAAAATGTATGTATCCCTCACCCCATTTTTTTTTTCTACTGGAGTCTACTTTTTTTTAAGTTACAGATCACATCATAGGTGTTAACACAGCAGCGATGATAGTCAAATTAAACAAATCCAAATAGTTTACATAGTTTATCCAAATAATAAAATTCAAGAAGCCAAATCTCTGACAAAGTCTGTCGTTACACAAGCCTATTGAAATACACCCAGAGCCAGTCCACCAGGTGTTACACATGCCGCCAAAATAACTGCAGACAAACAGACTTGCATGAAGAAAAGATGCCGGACGATGAAAGAAAAAGGTTTCAAAGTTAAAATCCCACTCTTCAAATCGAATCACCATGCCACCGATATTCAACCACACAAACACAAGCCACCCGGAGAAAAGGCACCAAATGGTGATTCCTTTCAACCAAAGAAGCCTCTCCTCCTGAGTCTCCAGGCGGTGTGCCCCTGCTGCTAACCCAGTCTGGGTCCAGACTCATAAAGGCTGAGAATGCCCAGGCAGTCCCAGAGGGCTTCATGCTGTTTGTATATTGTACCCCCAGACCTCCACACAGCAGTGGCCCACATGGGAAAGCAGGCCCAGGCACTGGGATAAACCAATTACCCCCCGGCCCCTCTCAGAGACCAGGTTGGACTCCTGCTAGTATGCAGTCCAAGGGGGCTCCATGCTGAATGCTGGCGGACCAGATCCCCCATGAGAGCCGGCTGGAGTTCCCAGACTATAGAGAATAGCTTGGAGGCTTTGAAGAGCTTGCCAGAATAATGTAGAATAATATAGAATAAAATGACATGGTCACCCTTCCTCCACCATCCAGGGCGAGAAGATCCTGAGAAAGAATTTAATTTAGTTCCTTCATTTAGTTCATGTCTTTCAATGCATGTTGCCGGATATCAGTTGAAAATGTTTTGGTTATTTTTTAAGTCATTTGGTCTGTTTAGCCTTTGTGATGGAGTGTCTTTTATCACAGACTTGTTCACAACTATAAATTCTCATCATTTTTTAAAAGATAAGAGAACTCAATAGGATGAAACATGAGACTTGCATACATTTCTGATGTAACTCTAAAACTCTAAAAGAGAAATGTACTACTTTTTAATGTACAGAATTATATTGTTGAACCAATCGGAAATGTACTTAATAATATGAAGAAATAAACTAAATTGTTGTAATATGTAGTATGTTTAGAATTTGACAAAAAAAATACTTACGAGCCAAGATAACTTAATTAATCCTGGAGGAAACTATATTAAGAAAAGGAAAAACAGCAAGAATAGAGAAGCAAGAGATAATGATTAAGATAGAAAGAGACAGAGCAAGAGAGAGACAGATAGACAAACAGAGATAGCCTATGAGAGAGCAAGAGAGCGAGAGAGAGAGAAAGAGACCACAAGGGGGAATGGTATGATTGCTGAGTCTTGATGGGAGTTTTGGCTCTCGGGGTCCATGACCCCTGATGGTTTGGAGATGACAGCAGCTGTGACAATGGTCATTATGTCTGCTTGAGGCCTTGTCACCACAGGGCCCATTGTTGGGGGCCCCATACACCGCCAAGACATTAACACTTTCATTGGTGGCCATTTAGCTCCAATAAAAAGTTCAACACTCCAATTTGTGAGAGCTGCTCAGCCAAGGAGAAGAGTTAGCAGGGGCTAAGAAAGCAGTGGCTTTAAGCATCCATTAATTGTTTCTATCTTCTGGGGGAGGGCAAAGGGGAGGGACCCTGGACTTTTAAGGGAGGGGGCCCACATCTGTCTATTCAACTTACTTTTTGTTTGTGATTCTGAGCCACACAACCCCAGAAGAAAAGTGTTTGGTTCAGTTTACTTACTGCTATGGTTTCTGCTGGTTGGAGGTACATCATATCATTAAATTATGGTATTGATATTATTACACGGCCTGATTGGGAGGATTAGGATACAGAAAAGGGCTGTCTAGTTTGCTTCTGGTCTAGAAGCCCATTGTCCTCATAACGCAGGGATTATATTGTATAGAGGTGTGTGTGTGCGTGCGAAGGGGGAGCAGCCACATAGGGCATTCAGATCCTAGGGGATTGACTGGGGGGGTGGGGGTGGGGGTGGGGGGGGGGGGCAGTCGAGGCTCATGAAAGTCAGATTTGTATCCACTGTTCATGATCTTGTCCTCAATTCTAAACACTCAATTACACATAAATGGACCGGCTGGATTTCTTGCTTCTGTTTTAAAAAAAGAGAAAACTAACGCTATTTATTTTTACTGTCAAAATGAATGAAAATGAAAATGACTTTCAATGCTCTTTAATGATCATTTCTGCATTGGTACTGATAAGATACAAATCCTTGAATCAACCATTTTAAAACTGATGAGCTGGTATACTGTTAACCTTATCAGCAGAAATAATTGATTGAACCAAATCCAAAATATGTCTTAAGGACACAATCTTTAGGATGCAGAATACAACATTTTGTAAGTAGAAAAAATTATCCATGACTTTTTGGTTTACTGTGTTTATGCTTATATCATTGTCACAATCCATGGCAAAGGCTCTAGGCCTTTGTTTCCATCTCTGGACAAAATATCATACAGATTTAAACCAATCCAATGTCTGTGTATTACAAACTTTGACTGACAACACAATCCTACAATATAAACATTATTCCTCCCCTGTAGCAGCACTGACACCAGACATCATACAATTACAACAACATATATCCAAACTAACATAAATAGACAAAATTTGAATCACTGCTGAAAAATGCCCCAGTGAAAATAACTTAAACTAAAGTTAAAATCATTGGCACGCTTAAACCCAGCCTTTCAGAGTTTAGAGTTCAGAGAGACTGGCAGCCAGCCAGAAAAGTTAGTTTTTCAAGGACAAACCACATTCAGTAGACGCTTTTATCCAGAGACAGAAACTCAGGCCCACCCCATAAAGAGTAACATGTCTTCCTGTATCCTATGCTATGAATGGAGGACGTGTACACACATGCATGCACACACACACACACACACACACACACACACACACACACACACACACACACACACACACACACACACACACACACACACACACACACACACACACACACACACACACACACACACACACACACACACACACACACACACACACGAAAGTGTTTTGTAAGCCAGTTCCCTGTTGTGAGCCAACCCTCGTCACCCGTGCAGGAGGCCCCTGTCCGCCCAGCTGGGCCCCGTGTCATGTCCTTGTAACGTGTCCTCAGTGGAGCCTCCGACGGCTTCATCTCTGCCAGTGAGGACAACACCACGGCAACCCTGACCCTATAATGGTGACCGTTACCGTGGAAACAACCTCAAGCACCCCCCACCCCCCACCTCCCCCCGCTCCACCGTTAATCCAAAGAAAGAACCATTATGGGGTTGTTTGAAAACAAAAACAAAAGTCCACCCCACCCATTTACTCCGTCTGAGGTCTAGTGTAGTTCCGTTTGAACGCCTTAACCTGTAAATACTGGTGTATTGTTCCGACTTAAACAGAAACTAAAGCGCCCAGACGCAGACCAACACCTAAACAACCAAACTCAGTCCAACGGGAAGTCACAGAAGTGTCGCCGTGCCTCCCAGGCCGCCCGGTACAGGGACAGGAAGTCGTGGTACCGCGGCGCGCAGCCCAGCCAGGCTTCCCCAAAGTGTTCCGATCCGGTGAACAAGAATTCTCCAGCACCCGTCTTCACATGGCACTGCAGCGGCACGCGGACACGCCCACACCAGTTGGCGCCAGGTGCTGCGGATCCCCCCACGACGGTGGTGGTGACCACTTCCTGTATAAACACGCCACTACGCTGCCGGTAGACTCTTCCACCCGACACCTCCACCGATGACGTCTGCCGCTCCGGGTCATGTGACACACTTTTGATGAAGCCCCGAATTACTTGAAAGAACCGAAGAACAGAGGAGCATAAACATACACTTCTCAAATACAACTTAGGAGGGATACATACAACTTAAGAGGGATCCATACGACCCATTGAGTATGTAGCTTATTAATTACTTATTAATTATAAGTTATGTTTCTGATAGCTCATTGATTGACTTAAAGGTGTATTAGTCAGCATTTAAAGGTGTTAATCACACCAACCAATTTTTCTGGGGTCTGAATTGATAAGCTTTGCACTCGATGCTGTTTATTTTGATGAGTGTGTATATATATACCTCACAACTCCCATCCTGTATTTAAAGATTTAAAGGCAGTTAGTAAGGTAGCATTGGTGCTGATATCGGATGACTATGGATATTGAAGATGTAGGGTGAAGTAGTGTGTCTCGGTTGAATATATACCCACCAAAGTCACTGTTGCAGATGGCCATTAGGAGCTCTGTGTCATTGCAAGGCTGGCACGAGTCTGTTGGAGGCGGAAAATGAGTCAACAAGAAAAAACGAACAGGGTTTGGTACAACAATATCAAATCTATAGCAGACAGGTCGTCACACAGACAGACCGTTACAGGACCCAGCTCACTCTGACTGTGGCCTAAAAGGCCAACATCTCTGTGTGTCTCCTTCATCTTCACATGTGGAAATGTGGAAAGCAACTAAGGGTCAGACACGAAGGAATGCTTGGCACGCACCGCACGGTTTGTCCTGCTCACTGCTCTACGAACACCACCAGTCTAGCATCTAAAGAATTGATTAGTCCCTGACCCAAATGGTCCACTCCTTTTGTTCCTGCCTGAACCGAGAGACCCGGTGCCAGAGTGGAAAATGTGAAGGTCAATTACTCATATTCTACCATGTCACTCTGTCAATGCCGAGAAACGACTAGATAGACAGGCAAACAAAGCGAAAGAGGGCATCTGGCTGTAATCATTGAGCAGAGACATGCAAGCAAGCTTAAATGCTAACACGCATGCACAATGATGGGGAATTTGGAGAATCTGTTCAATATTTGCCATTGAGTGCCTCTGTGATTTGGCAATGGGCATTGGTCTTTGAAGTATGGGCGCTCCGCTCCCTGATCACCATACTCAAATAGTCTGTGTGAAGTCATGGTGATGACTCCTAACAAGGTCGGCCATCATCTGCTAAAGTTTAACCGAGATTGGATTAGATGAGCTAAGGTTTGAGGTCACGGTGCACCCAAGCCCTTAATCAACCACAGAAACCATTAAAGACCATTAAATTATATCAATGTTTCATTCCATTATTAAGATGATGATTCTGATGATTCATCATCTTAATAATGGAATGATTATTTGAAGAATGAGGATTGTTCCCAAAAAGTAGAATGTATTATTACCCATAAATGACACAAAAAAATAAAAACATTTAGGCTTTACTTACTTTGCTTCGCATTCTGGTTTAGGATCGGAGACATATTCTTATTCCAGAGCAGCTCGTATCTGAAGCCCTCCGTGCGTTGCCTGAGGTTCCTCTGCGGATGGACCTGGATGTATATGGCGGGTTGCTGCGATCCATCTGCCCGATAACAGAACACCTGCTCCGGGCGTCCTGCATCCGTGATCAGCAGCTCTAGAACTCCGGCACGCTCGAAGTACACGCTTGCTTGGCGAAAACCTCCAAAGGGTTTGATGCAGACGGTGGTGTGGTTGGCGTAGGATAGGTTGGGCTCCAGAACCACTCTCAGGGCCTGGCCCGGGTAGACCCACTCCACGGAGCCCTCGGTGCAGCGCAACCGAACTTGAAGCACGGTTCTGGAGTCGTTATCTCGGGTCAGATCGCTAGGAAACGCAGAAAGCGCACTAAGTGTTATAGGCCTATTTGAGATCGGGTTTATTTTAATATTTTAACAGAGTATGGGATTTGAATGACAAATCTGTAGCCTGAATACTTGTACATGGTTGTTCAATTAAAATAAGGCCCCAATCGTTGCAATCATGCACATAAGCATATGTCTTGCGAATATTTGTGTATTTTAGGAAGCAAAATAATAATAAAAGAAAGTGTATAACCAATTTCCTGAAAGAATTCATCCTTACCTTCCAGACCAATCGCACAAACCGGCGGCACAATGCCACAAATGGAGACCCAGTATTAAAGTATATATAATCTCTCTTGACGGCATTTCAACCAAAAGACAGAACTTCAAAATAGACTTGAAGAAAGGTTAAATACATGACTTGGAAAATACAAGTTCGTTTGCAACAAGTAGAAACGTGAGCAGCAGCTGACTGAATAGTGGGTGTCGTGGGACTCGACTATAAAGCACACCCTCTCTCTTGTGTTATTTGAAAAGCCTCTTTACCGTCCGTAACCCACCACTCATTGTGCAGAACGGCATACCCCACGAGTTTTTAGTAGGCAATTTGCTTGTGATTGGTTAGTCTGTGGAAGAGGCTGTCCGCCAGTGATTGATGGTTAGACCAAAAAAGGGGAGCATAAACTTTTAAACAACAACAATGATTGATTTAACATTAGGCCTATATGTTCTGCTACATGAGCGCCTGCATTAGATAGGCCTAGGCCTATAACGGTACGGTCCATCTCAAAATGTTACTCTTATTATTTAATAATATAGATAGATAAATGCTATTCTCTAAAAACAGTGTTGCATAAAAGTGGATGCCCTATACAAATAAAACCAGGGGGGTAATGGTCTGAAATTGCGACAAGTTGGCAGGTCTAGGCATAGGCCTACACTAAACGCAGGGATATTTGATAATAGGCCTACTGAAAGATTAGTAGGCCTATTATCAAATATCCCTGCGTTTAGCCAAACTGGCATTAACAGAATATCCTTTTTTCCCCCAATATAATTCATTGTTTGGTTTGGGGCGACCTCTGGTGGTGATGTTACCAACGACGTGGTGCCCATTGTCTTCCCTGTCTCGTTGAAAGACAGGAAAAGCATTTGATGTTGTAAAGGAATTCGCAGCAGCCCACCTATTGGCGGTCTTAGGAGCAAAGTGGTGAGTTTAAGACGGACGTGTTTTCAGGGGTAGTAATACAACTCATACAAGAGGAGAACTCGGAGAGATGTTTGGTCAGGTGGATAAAACATCTTTGAACATGTCGAATGTGGAGCAAATGTGGCACACATCTTGAACTAACTTTGCAAAGTCTCTAGAAATAGTCCAGGAGATATGGCTCACGTTTTAAACGTTGACTATGCCGCCTGCGTATAGTCGCTCAACTGTGGAATCACGTGACACCACCATTCTTCCCATCGCCTATGAATGGAGTCTTTGTCCATGAAATGAAACAGTCCTTCAGTGGCCCTCGACATAAATCCCTTATCCCTTATCTACCGAGCTTAGGTACTGTATGCCTACATTTTAGCATATCCTTGTCATACAGCAATATTTACATATTTCGTATTTGCGTTGGCCTATCAAGCTGTTTTATTAGGTAGGCTTTAAAATATCAAAAGGCCAGTTTATAGACCATCCCTACCCTTCATTGGCCTAGGCTACATTTTTTTTAATCTAAAACACCTGCAACAATAGGCCGACTATATAAAAAACAAATTATAGGCTTGTGTCAAAAGAACAAAAGATTGTAAACCGAGAATTAAACATACATTAAACATCGAGGTTAAGCCTGTGCCTGTTTGACCTCAGGCATAATAAACTGTGGTAACGTCAAAGCCCGCAGGAAAATATTTCTCGAATTAATCAGAAAGACAGAAAGATTCTTTACTTGTCTTTGGAAAAACTAATGCTTCGCAGACGTTATGGTTTGAGAGCCAACCATTTGCTCAATTGTTTTGGCATGGTCCTAACACAGTGATGGGGTTAACAAAATAAGATAAAAGGGAGTTTGATGGGTCCAAACTTGCCTTTAAATATTTACCCTATGGGTCCAACGCACTACAGTTCGATTGAACTATTATAAAATACGTTGATGAGTCGGTTACCGTGGAAGGTAGGCTAGTATTAATTCCACTGATTTGTTTATATATATTCACTGAGGGAAGTGCCTCTTTTATCACAGGGCTGTAACCATTTTTTCCAAGAGAAATAGCTCGTGGTTTTCGGTTTAGTGTTTGATGAATCCTTCATTGTTTCACCAGCAGCTTGTCCTCCGTGACTTACATGTCGAAAACGTCTAATAATGAATATCACCTCAATAAAACTAATTTTGCAGTTAACATATGCTATTTATTCTGGGATTAATGCATTTAATTATACAGGCCGACCTACACAATTACGCGAAAAAACTTGCGGCGAGTTCCCATTATGTAAAGAGTCTAATTAGGAATTTCAGAAAGCCATGTTTAAACGACACGTTTTTGGAATAAGTCTCTTAATTTTAGATAATGACCATTGTTTATAATTTTTGGATAGCATATCACATGCCTTCATTTGGTACACACGAAACAATTCAAATAATGAATGAACAATTCATTTCAAATGACAGACCAGCGGATGGATTGGGCTGCATTTATGAAAGAAAAGAGCGGCCTATGTATTTGCTTATTGCATAATCATGAGGCAGTCCTGCACCGTCAGTCCTGCACCGTGTCGGTGTAGGACTGTGCCGCCATAATGTGCATTTTCCTTTAGAAAATTGCACACGGCACATGTAAATAGCGATGCATTTTGAAAATGAAAACTGAGCACACGTTACATTCAAATGAATACAAATTGTCTTTTTATTAGGTCAGGTATTAAATATGCAATGTGTAGGCTATACAAGTTAGGGTAGGCTACATAGAAAAATATATTGATGGGAGTAGAATTGTTAGTATATCTTCTCAAATTAATGTGTATTAGCCTACTAGGCCTATAGGCTACAACACGTGGACCCAAATCACCCAAAAAAAAAAAGTTCATAGTCTATTTTTGAAAAAGCCTTTGTCGGTAGCGCTCTCTTTGATGGTGACAGTCAATAGGTTTGTGGTGACGTCGGTCACTATGACGTTGTCGAACTTGGTGATCCACGGACCCCACAGCTCCACGGACTCGCCCTCACAAGACTCCGGCGGTTTGACAGGGCCGGGACTTCTTTCCCTGGCCAATGAAAACTCCAGAGACCGGTGGTTGTGCGTTTTAACCAAGTGCTTCAATTTGGCCTGGGGAAAATGTGTCCTACTCGAGTTACTAGCGCCATGGGTTCCATGGTTGGCCTTGTGCTGATTTCCGAGCTCTGGGATTATTAATCCTCTATTTAGGCCTACCGCTTGATTTTGCTCCAGTGCGGACCTCGGCGTGATAGTAGTTTTTTCTTGAAACTTCCTAGTCAACTGTACAAGACCGTTATCGGGCGGCTCTCTGCGGTGATGGAAGTCTCTCGGCGGAATAGACAGGCCGTGGAACACCTGTTCTTCCAACCTGCTCCGCTTGGCATATTCTACAGGGGCTTCGAGGTCTTCACCACTCGGCACCTTCTTCTTGGGTTTACGACCTCTTTTTTTAGGCACATGGGCCAATTCCGGCCCTCCTGTAAAAGGAAGGAGGTGCCTGGACCTTGTCTCTGGCTCGTACGATGTGTGGTGCAGGCCTACACTCTCCCCTCTATTGACGGTGCTCGGCGGAAATATTGTGGGGACGACAGCCCTCAGACCCTCGCGAGCTCGCGGTGTTATGACCGGCTCTGGAACGGGATAGGACACTTGAATCCCCCGGTACGGCTCTCTCCTGAATTCATACGGCTTAATTTTGGCTTTGGCCTGGAGACAGAAAAGAAAACCTACTAATGTAATCATAGGTCCTAATGCAATTCGTATGTAGTCCTAATCGTTTGAAGAGTGAAACACGGTCAAATGAAACAATAAGTTACGTGCGACTCGGGTTGCGGTGCAGCTACATTTACCCTATCAACTCTGAAATACACTTCAGAAAAAAAAATATGATCAAGACAGAATAGGATTAGAAAATATTTAAAAAAATGATAGGAGATTATCATTTTGGTTTAGCGCTTTAACGTTAGGGGAAACGGCAATAGGTGGACAAATACGCTTTAAGTGAAAAGGTTCAAACGGGCTTGCTTCGCAAATCATTCTAAAAGTAAAACGTTTTATGACAACGAATAAACCTTATTATGCACCTCAAATACGCCTGGTCATTTCGGTACGAGAATCGTTCCCGTTACAGGCTTAGATCTACAGCCATTCAGACGCTGAGTAACCCGCCATTAACATCCACTCACCTTCAATAAAAAAGTCTCGGGTTTGGGGCCTCTCTTTTTTGGCCCAAATTGTTCCCTTTCCCGTTCCCTAATGAAGAGGATTATGTAAATATAAATCATGTTATTAAATGTGAATTCTCCCGAGCGGCCTAGTAGTCTGGTGCTGTCAAACCTCACCTCTCTTCGAAGGCTGCGAAGAGGCGTGCGTCCAGAATGTTTTCCTCGGGTTCCCAAGTACTGTACCTGTTCAAAACAATAACCACGCATCACAATCCCACATTTACACACAGCCAGGGACGTGCTGAGCTCATGATGACACAGACATGCTGCAAACACCACAATGGTTATGCCACTACGTAGCGGACACGGACGTGCGTGTAAACTTAGCCATGATTGCTATTGCTAGTGTGGATTTGATACAGGCTCTATACAAAATGGGCTAGACAGCTAGCATCCACCATCCACGGTGTCGCACACAACACAACACAACACACGTGTCTAAACAATAGGCATGGTTAGACACAGCGAAGCGGATTGACAACCATACATTAAACAAATAACAATCTACAGTCCTTAAGACGCTGCAGTTGTTGGATCGACCAGGCAGCAACGCTGTCTGTAGCCTGTAGCCTGTACTCACTTTTGAGACCAACCCTTCCATTTCACCAGATATTCCCAGCGACCCTGCGAAATGATCAGTGGACTGGTTATTCAAATGCACACGCGATCCACTGACATTGCAGCTGCACAAACAACAACTGCTTGCGCAACGAAGAGGAAATAAAAGCCCGTGTGGAAGAAGTGCATATGCAGGCGAATAACGTTTTACCCGTCTGATACGCCGTTTCATGATGGACTCGGCTGCGAACACGCTTTCGCCAACAGCAGACAGCTCCATTTGTTTTAAACCGTGTGAACCCTTGTTTATTTTCCAGCTATATTCCTCTCTCTCTCTCTCTCTCTCTCTGGTGTCCGCTCTTCGATGTTTAATTCCGCACATCCCATAATACGCAATCTGTGTGAGACGTCATCACGTCTTTTTCTGTTGCCAGGCACCGCAGTCAGTAGGATCGAGCCTGGTGTGTGAGTACATTGGCTCAGCTGTTGCTACGTGCACTGAAGTCGCTGCGCGGGGGGAGGAGTCCAGTTGGGCTCTGGCGCGTGTACAGGAATGTCTCTGGCAGAGAGCAATAACCTTAAAGTGCAGCCCCTCTAAATCATACAGTGGTCAACCTCGCATAAAAAGAAAAAAGCGTAGCCAGCACAAAGGTGATTAGAAGCCTGGGTTTTATTGCAAGTAAGGAGTCTGAATTTGACTTTTAAAATACCGTTTCCCCACGGGCTATTTATGGTTGTTGTAATAAGTTACTGGCACAGTATAATTTTGCACGTTGCTTTAAAATGACGCGGCAGATATGCCTATCTGTTTGTAAAAGCTTTAATTTTTTTACCTATACATGATCAAATCGGTACACGAACACACGCCACTATTTCAGCTGTCAGAAATGTAGACTTTAGAAAGACTAGAAAGTATAATTCTAAATTGGCCAATAGCTCAAGAAGTGGAATGGCTGCACGTTTAAATTATTAGTAGGCTGAGCATAGTCGTATGGCCTATACACACCTCTTATAAACCTAGTCTGTTCAATGGACAGAAATATAAGCCTAATCCAAGGGTTAGGAATATTGACAAAGTCCAGTACATTAGTATAACCTAAAATACACAAACTGTGTGTTGCCTATTCTTCATGTTAACCCACAATTGTATTCATGTTTGGGAGATTGATATAGATTTGGTATGGAACCCGAGCACAACGTGAAGAAGCAAACAACACCTGCTATTTTTATTCGAATAAGAAGTTCTGTCGATCCTGCCTCACATTGCCCTATTTGAAGACACAAGTTTCCCTTCAAAGGCCAATCAAATAAGGCATTCCGTCTTGTTATTTAAAATGTAAATATATTCGTGTTTCAACAGCTGAATATATTGATGAATGTACTTGATTTTAATTCTTTCAAAAATGTTCCCGTCTCTGAAATTAGTCCTTTCGCCATTATGTAAGGCCAATACAAAAATACAAAAAAAAGTATTTTTTATAATTATAAAGAAATATTGCATTATATATGCATTATTAGTAGTAGAATTTGTATCCTACTAGTACTATTATTATTATTGTTATTATTATTATTATTATTATTAAGGTCATGAATGAAACTGAAACATCTCTGTATGACTCGTTTAAATATATTGCATTGCAGAAAATATGGTTCCGTCAGAATCTGTTTTTGATTTTCGTAATGTTGTTATTGATGGTTAATTATTATTATTATTATTATTATTATTATTATTATCAATATGATTAGTAGTGGTAGTAGTAGTAGGCCTAGTAGTAGTATAAATAGTAGTAGTAGTCTTTTGTAGTTTTGTCTATGTATAAGAAACATGTTGTCGCTTACCCCTATACTGTATCATCCCATAATCGCCTTTATTAGACCTCGGCTTATGTTGTTCCGCTGATTGCCTGATTATTAAACTAACGTGGTGACAACATTGATAGTTGGTATATTTATCTCTAAATGGTTTTTGTAGTAGACTAAAATAGATTAAATAAAAAACCAATAAAAAACTAAGTCGTATAAATAATACGCCTAATTATAATATTAATAATAATAATAATAATAATGAAGATGATGTTGATGATAATAATAATGATGATGATAATAATAATAATTATTGTTATTATTATTATAAGCATCATCATCATCATCGTGAATTATCATAATTAACGTTTATAATGGAACTAAGGCCTAATAGCCTACTCGTAAATAAATATTTCAGGTTCGTTTTTTTTCAGTTCAGGTTCGGTTATTGATATGCTATAGGCCTAGTAGCCTATTAATCGGCCCGAAATTGATAAGTAATTGAATTGCTATACAATTTAATAAAATGACCTAGAGGATACGCCTATGTAAAAATGGAAATTAATTGCGCGATATGGCAACTGCAACGCAAGGGGCAATGCTTTATATCTGTCTTCTTTTAAATTAGAGTTCAACAGATAACGATATGTCGGAGAATATTGTCTATACTTGTATGCTTTGCCAAATATCGACATTTCTACTAATGTACGCATAAATACGTAGACAACAGCGGGCGTGCCACGAACAAAAGATGCGTTGTGGTTGCAGCCGAAATATCAACCTCCATTTTGATACAGTTAGAGCACGAGATCCACATTTCTTGTCGGTGTTGCTAGGAGTAAAAGGCTTGATGTAAAATATCGAAATCTGTCACATGTGTGATCACACTAGAGATACTGAATGGCTCGTAATCGCTATAGTTGCATATCGGCTATAAAATGTGGTTTATAAGCCTGAGAGCAGCGTCGCAATGGCGCCAGACAGGGCGAGCCTCTGTGTTATTGGCTCGCGTGTCTCTGGGCAACTGCAGGCAGCTCCGCGCGCTCTCACATATTTCACTACATTCTCTACCCAAAGTGGCGCAGCACGCGGACTGAGTGATCACGCACGACAAAACGTGCACATCGACGGGCTATCACAAATAGGCCTGCCTGCCTATTGCTTGTGCGAGTACTGAGCAGCCAATATTGTTTAATTCCCTACAAAATTGGGCTGTTTCCCAGGCCTTGAAATTATATTAAAATATATATATATATATTTATACGGACGTAATGACGATATTGCTTTGAAGTTTTCATTGACCAAAAACGCGCCTATCAGTGCGGTTGTAATTTTTTATCACATTGATTTAGCAGGCCTATATAGGCAATCATACATCGTCAACCCAATCCCATCAATTAGCCATTTGGTCCAAAAAGGCATTCCTTGATTAAATGTATCACACTTTATCAATGCCGGCCTATGTCCAATTTTAACAAGTTGGGCTATTTATCCATGTAATTCTCATCTGAACGCATTTGTGAATGTGACGGTCTGTAGACACCTTGTTCTAATAGTGTCATGATTTAGCTATTCGGGCTACGTTTTAAACTGCAATCTCTTCTGCCTTTAGCATCTTCCTCTTGCGTGAAACAAAGAAAAAGGAACTAGTTGTGTTTCTAGTTGGCTGCTTAAATGCCTATTACGTTTTGAGCAATCGTTATAGAGCCAATGACATTAGGGGTCGACTGAAGTTCCCTCACGGTGACACTAAAGGCTATGCAAAACGATATTCTGTTCTATCCTATCCTATCCGATTCTGTTCTATTCTCTTTTTTTACATTGTTATGTTCTATTCTACTATTTTATCATGTTGGGCCTATCTATTTAATACACTTTAAAACCTATCCAAGGGAATTGGGCAGTAATTGACTCAATTGGCTTATCATCATTGCTTATCATTTCCCTCTTTTATTGAAAAATCTTAGCTTGGTGAAACGAAAAGCAGGCCAATGGATTATTTACATTAGTTAGATGAGCTGTCTATTTAGTGTCTATTTAAAGTCTAAAGTGCAATATATAGCGCTTAGATCCACATAGGCTAAACCTCTTGCTTGACTGTCCATTTTTAGGCCTGTCATTTTTAAGGTTTTGTTTTGCTGTTAGCGCAAAATGTGCCGCAGTGGGATTCGGTCTTTGGCTTGATTTGTTGAGATTATTTAGGATAGTTCTTAACTCTAGTGTGTTTGGATGTTACAGCATATTGCGTATAGGCTGCTCATTCCACTACCGCATGATGTTATGCGCCCATTTCCTCAAGACCCGTCGCATTCGGTGATGAAGCGGGGGAGAAAATGGCTGTCTCATTCTGCGCTATACTTTCACTATACTAGACACAGGACCGAAATGACAGACTACAGCCACACGTTTAACAGTCAGTCGATTATTTTTAATTGCAATCCAAATGCAAGCGATCAAACCACCAACTGTAATAGAGCTATTGAAAAACGAAATGTAGAGCGGATCTTCCCGGTAGTCGGCGCATATTGTCCTATACAAATACAGTATATGTAATTAGCTGATTTGTATTAGGCCTATATACATCACTTCTAAAAATGGAAGTAGATGTAAATGGAATAACAGATTCCAGCGATCTGATCCTTTAAGGCGAGGCTGTAAGAAAGACCATAAATCGATCACCCCAAATAAACAAGTACATAAAAAAAAGTGTTGCCTCCATACATTATCTCTTAAGGACCTCTAGACCTACATTATGGAAAAACCAGCATATAATCCGTCAACATGAATACTATGCTTCATTATGAGACCAGTCGATAGAAAAATAAATTATCCAGTAACTTGTCCGACAATAACAGCTACTCAGAAACCATAGAACCGTGGAAATGTATATGTTCTTTCTGTCTTTCTTGTCTATCCCCCCGTCTATCTGTGCATTCATTAACTTACATTTTCACATTCATTAACTTCATTTTCAAGGTGAGGTTGGCAACCATTCTTTGATAAGCAGCTCCCCTGGGAAAAGTACCCCATCAACCACAAATCCACACACGCGCAGGCAGACGCGTTAATGTGGATTAATCCACACTTGTGGTTTATCTAAATTAAACATTCACGGATCCCAACTATCTGTTAAACTGGGAAGACCCTTTGGAAAACCATTTGACGTGGTCACGTGGGGCTCGTTTGATTAATTAAAGGATGGAAGGACTTCAGTGGCCTTCTGTCTTCTGTCTTCAATAAACCACCGTCAACATAACTTGGCGAAGAGTGTAATTAGGCTATGTACAATATCTGTACAATTCCATTAGGCGCCAGGATTCCCACTAAAGGCAACGACGACAAGTCACACTTTCTGGTGAAAACAACCCAATATCAGCATCTGGTGTGAACCTCTGCTCTCTATTGCCGAGTCATTAGGGCCCACGGGCATGCGCGGACCTGGAGTCATTTCTAACGCGTTGGAATTGAATTGAATGCATTAGGCCTATACAATTGCCTTTCGTTAGTACAAGTGTACATTCCTTAATGGTCAAACCACGTTTGAAAACAAGAGTGAATTTCTGGTCATCCAAGTAGCTGGTGCAGTAAGACCTGTGTAACATACAGAGGGGCCTTTTTGTCGGGTTGTTGTATTGTGCAACACAATCTGTTGCATTATATTCCGATTTGAGCTATTCCGTCCTCTCTTCGGACACCAGACATTACTAGCGAGAGTGTAGGCTTATGTTTCATACAAATATAAACCGTACAACAAGAGCGAAATCACACACAATTATCCCGCAGTTCTACAAACCTTTATAAGGAAATGGAACCAAGTTGAGTCACTGGCTGTGCGGAACGCAAAGCAAAACATTCCTAGCGTGCCCGATCAGCACGACAATGTCATGTAATGTCAACAAAGGGTTATTTATCTTGCTTTATTGTTATACATATTATCCAGTAAACTGTGTCAACAGCAGTTAATCCACCTATCCCCTACGGAACATACTTTTTGACAATCATTTTGGACTTTGAACCAAGTGCAAGAAAGAATAAAGAAAACAAAGCAGGAAACAGGACAATCAGCTCGTTAAAATCAGATGCAATATCTGATGTGGAGAACTACTGCAAAGTTTTAGCCAACAAATGAAATGTCAATAAATATAAGCATTCCTTCTTCATAGTATAGATTTTTAGTATGCTTAAAAGCTTTGCATTAAATGTGCATGGAAGGACATTTAGTCTCAAACAAGTTTTCTAAGATGAAAGTACTATGATGTAATTCTCAGCAGCATAATCAAAATGGCCTGCACTTATTGGATTCAACAGGAACTCAAAACAAGTCTCATATTTTACATTTTACCTGTACAAAATACTACTTGAAGACTAGTAACCCTGGTAGCTTGATGCAAAACGCAGAAGATGAGACGAATGTCTTTGAATATCTATTTAAGTTAATCGACTGTAGCCTAGAATGACCATTCCACAGTAAGTGTGTACAAAAAAAAAAAAAGATTAAAAGGATATGGTTGGTACATGGAACTTGAATTCAATAGTACTCTTTATATTCTTCTTTCTCCAATTGATTATATTTAACTAAATGAACGTCACAACCGATAAAAAGTGCAATATAGCAATAGAGAGCCACACATGAGCATTTTGGACAAGGCCCTTTGCTGAATCCTGGGGCAAAAAAGTCAAACAATTTGTGGGAAATACATTTAGTTTAACTCTGTATCTGTCCATGTAAAATCCTTGATGTTAGTCCTGAAGGTGTTTGTTATATCTAATGCAGATGTGGGACAAACAATGCAATGTAAAGACACCAAAGTGTTTGTATGTCGTTGCCCAGGGTGCCAGAAACACCTCTTCCACACATTTGGGCTTTCAGTAACTCTAAACTACTTGTCTGAAAGCATGACATAAGCAAAATGGGCCAAGCAACTGAAGGAAACAACCAGGTACAAAGCTGTACCCTGAGCAGATTGTAAAGCAACAAAATATACTTTGAACGGATGGAGATGATCTATTTCTCCATATAAAGAAAATGCTGTAAAAATGAACGTAAGCACAAGTGAATGCGTTTAAGTGCTTTCTTTTGTTGATCTTCGATCGCTGTACACATAACAAGTCACTCCCTTGTTTTTGTCTGGGACTAAAATATCTCATATTATTAGATACAAAATATTTAATAAACCTTCATAAATCTCAGGTTGTATGTTTGGTACCAGTATGAAACGAGTATACAAAGTATTACAAAGGTACTTTCGCATTTCGCATATATGGATATTTTATGTAGAGACATAAAACTCCACCTGAACGCAGTCACTCAAAACCTCGAGGGCACTTTCTTCACCACACAGAGCAGTTTCAGTATAAAATAGTTTAAGAAACATATTCAATTTGAATGATAAATAATAAATTGCCTTATTTACATAAGTTTTTTGTTTTTCTTCTTTTTTTTACATATTCACATATTGACAGGGCCAAAAATGTAACTATAACTTCCATTTGGGGGGAAAAGAAGCACATTGATTAGAAAGAAACGTATTCCTTAAACGTGACTGTGAGACTGTTTGTCGTAATGTCAGTGATGACAATATTTCCCATGAAAGGCGATATTTTCGTAACAGTCTCTTCCTTGGGCAGCTCTGCGGAACTCTCTTTCTGGTCTGGCACCACCGGCACCAAACTTTGACCGACAGGCTCGGAACGGGTTCAGGCTCCGGCTCTGGTTGGACTTCGGGCTCGGGCTGTTGCGTCTTGGTCTTTGGACAGCTTAGATCCATAGGCTGCTCTTGGCTGTCCGAATCTCCAACGTCACCTGCGCAAGCACCTCTGCGATGTGACCCGCTACAGTGGAGGTCCATGGGTTTGTCTTGAGGCGGGGTTGCATCCACTACGCTGGGGGTGCTAAAGCTCCTGGAGCTCTGGAACACCTTGGAAACGCTCCTGTCCTCCACAGGCTCCGAGAGTTTCCGTTTGCGGTCGGCTGAAAACGTGGGGATCCTAATGTGGTCAATGTCCGTGCGACTCAGCATATTTGTGTCCATAGTCCAGGAGGTTGGGGGCGAGCTCGCCGTTAGCTGCAAGGGTAAGTCGTCCGGCAAATCGGCCTGACCGCGAGCTACCTCCGTGTTGTATTCCTCTGCGGTGCTGGGCGAAGGCTTTGAGAAATGCCTCTCTTTTGGGCAACACTTCTTGGGGTGGTCAGCTGCAGGGGGCGAGCGTCCGTCACAGATCTCTTTGGGTACCCCGTTCTCTGGGTGCAAGTGCTCCCCTGTTTTGGTTGTGTGTGATGGATTGCTCTGCGACAATTTGGCATGCGAGGGTTTCTCCTCGCTCAACGGTTCTCCCTGTTTACCCTTAGACCCGTGAGCCTTGTGACCGTCCATGTACTTGCTCATAACGATGACGATACGTCCATTCTTATCTTTGTTCTTGATTATCTTCATCTTGCTACCACCACTGCTCGGGACCGCGGCATCTTTAGATTGGGGCTTGAGGGAACACCCATCATCCTCCTTGCCCTCCATTACCTTGGCGTTCACCGCCGGTTTCCGTACCTCCACTGCAAGCTCCTTGACCTTGCTCAAGCACCCTGTGTCTTTGTCACGGACCCATTTCTGCTGCAGCGCCAGTGGCAGGTTCCAGCCAGGGTTGGCTTGTTTACCAGCGGGCTCTTGAACTTTGACCACCTCCTTGAGTCTGGAGGCCGGTGCATCGTACATGTTGGGGTCAGGCTCATAATGGTGGTGCTTCTTGCTGTTCAGCTGGTAGATCAACTTCTTCTTGCCGTTGGACAGTTGGTCAGGAGGGGCTTCCTGGCTGTTGGGCTGGTATTGATGGTGCTTCTTGCTGTTCAGCTGGTACTGCTGAGGCTGGGAGCGGGGCGTCTGGAGGACATCTGTCATGGGGCAGCTCTCGTCATCCTGGGAAGTCTCCTCAAAACCCGTGGGAACATTGGATCTCCGGGCAAAGGAAGGAACCTGGGGAGGAGAGAAGACACAAGATTGATGGTTAAACTGCTGCCCAAGATATCTCACCGCTTGAACATGTATTTTGTTTAAGTACTTATTACTTTTTGTCAAAGTAATTGAATGGTGATTGATGATTAACAGAGGCTGGAGCTGTGACAAAAAGAATAGACTATTACCCTTCAAATGTGTCACTACACACAGAACACACCAGACAAGTCGCAATCTTCTTCTTCTTCAATCTAATCGATAGCTTTGTCTAAATGGTTTAGTGCAGCAAGCTAAAGAACCAACTTCTGTATAAAGCTGTATAAAATAATAGTTCAAATGCATAACATATGCATTCATAGACTCAAACATAATACAAAGCAACTGAAGACACAAGAGAGTGGTTCTATTATAGTGGTATTGGACTAAAGTGGGACAGAAATACGGCGCTTCATATTAGTGCTACCCCCCCCCCCCCCCCCCCCCCCCCCACCCCACCCTACTGGCTGACCCCTTGAGCCATCAGAGGGGCACTGTGGTGGAACCCTAAAGCTGCTAAGGCTATGACCCAGGGTCACTGAAGTGCCACTAGACATGTCACGCTTTAGCCCTGATGCCTGGCCACATGTGAGGCAGACAGAGGTGATTCTCAATAACACAGCAACGCTATGGATGGCTCTCTCAAAATATATATAATCACGTTTGGCTTAGGATGCAGTCTTTTCATGTCCTGTCCTAAGGTAGCCCAGAGGATGACGTTGAGTGATGATGTTATTTTGCGAGTGTATACTATATGTGGTTTGTATTACTATTAAAGCAAAGCGAATCTTATTTTTTATTCATAACAATGAATATAAATAAGATAACCAAACACAGTTCTCTCTTTGAATGGGTTTCATTTGGGACAAATGGAACAGTCTAGAACACAAGGTGTTCAAATAAAAAAGAGGAAGCAGTTGTTCTCTCCCCCCCCCCCCCGCCCCCCCCAACACTGCCATTTAGCATTTCTCATAATGAACCCATTGCAATAAAATGTGTGTAGTCAACCAACACTCCCATAACCTTGGGCAACAAAAACTCAGTTTTATGAAGAGCACCACAGTGCAATTAAGCTTGAACTGAATCTCTTCTGTCTGTATTTTTATATTTTTGTCCTTCATGTCTTATTCATGTCAATCTAAATAAAACACAATCACAACTACAGTTAATCAAAAATCACATGAGACTCTGCCATTTCCGCCTCTCAAAAACATCCACGTCTTAATTTAACACATTGGGGGAGATTAAGGACATAGTGTGTCTATGAATATATGTTTGGTATAGTTGGTATTACCTGGAGTAAAATATGTTTTGGTTTAGGCCCACGCTTGCGATACCCCATCAGTTGCTCTTGCCTCTCTCTGTGAAAAAGAAGCAAAAATGTTTTAATGCAATGATCACATTTAGAAACATTTAAACACTGAAAAACAACATTTCATTTATCATCAGATCTGTAGTGCTAACAAAATATTGAACATTTCAAACATACCATAGTACTGTATAGCACTAAGAAAATACACCAGGCTTGAAAATGAAAGACTATTTGACCTCTCATGCATGTTTTTATTCCCATTCAAGGTTGAAAAAGGAATTTTGATTTGAAGGACTAATGAAGGCCCACATGTGACCTGATGCAAGGCATTGTGGGACTTATTTGCATAGCTCTCTCCATTGTAATTGGCCCATTCCAAACTCTCATTATGGGGTGAAATTAAATTAGTGGTAGGACAGGGAGGGATTTCTACTTTTCCTTTCAGACAGCCCCTCTTCTGTGCTCAACCTTTCATATCGCTCCCATTTCTACTTCCAGTCACATTCACATCCCAATTAAAGGTACTCTTGAAGCGGGACAAAAGAAGGGCCAGGCATTTTTCGCACAGAAGTGGGCGGTGGAAACATACACACACACTCACAAAAACCTTTTGTAACAACAAATACCAACGCACTCCAAAGATAAGATGATTAACATCACGCTAAGCTGCTTCAGGCCCCTTGTTGAGTCATTTCTTATTGACACCATAAGGGGGGGGGGGGGGGGGGTTGTTATTCTGGCCTTGGTAACCACCACTGGGCCGATGCATCAACCTGTCTGGGTGAAGTATGGTTCCCTGATAATAATCCTCCCGACTCATCAATAGCTCGTAAATAACCAACAGTAGTAGGTGTCCCGGGTGAAGCGTGAAACGCCTGATAGACGCGGAGAATCGCTATATCAGATCTCACACAAAGTGAACACAAACAACCACTCCGATCACAATGGGCAAAACATGAGCGATTTCACAGAAGGGAACAGCCAATGGGGCGACCCCCTATTTACAGAAGATTTGGCAATTACAGCCTTCCCCTCTCCCCGTCCGCTACCCTCCCCCATGCCTTTGGGGAGCCGAGCAAAGTCCACACACACAGATACACACACACACACACACAGAGCAGAGCACTCCTCCATGACCATCAGTGCTACCTCCCCCCCACCCCCCCTCCCCAAAATGCACGTGCAGGCAGTCTGCTGTGGGAATAGGGAATACGGGGGCAGTGCACTGGAAATGTTAGCGAACACTGGATGTCAATGAGATTTTTTTTCTCTTCTCCCCAACCCTGATGTCTCCTGGGAGGGTGGTCTCCTGGGCCCCCTATAGACTGTGTAGCGTTGTAGTCCACCAATGTGCGGGGCTTATTCAGCAAATATCCATTAAACAGCAATATAAAGTATGTGTTGTGACTCAGTGGTGTTGGGGCCAATTCCACAGGCACGAATTCTACCCTTTCCATCGTTTTGGATAGCTAATTGCTAATAACTGTATTCTTGTTTTGAATGTGGAATTTAGATGGCTATTGTCCATATATGTGACGCTGGGTTATAGTAGCTTTCAAAACCGTATCATTCTAATAGTACACTTATCTAATTGTGTGTATCCTGTCATTCCATAATTGTAAAATTCTCACAACCAGCCTTAAAACCTTTGTCGAGGGAAGATCCATTGCGTTAATGGATCTCAACAACAGCGTTACTACGTGGCCCCGCCCCCCATGCCCATACAAGGCCATGGCTGAGCTACGCTCAGCTGCCATGTCCAAAGTCTCACCTGCTTTGGAACGCGACGAGTAGGCGCGGGTCAAGGATGTTTTCCTCGGGTTCCCACGTGTTGTATCTGTAAAAAAAATATAAATATACGTGTTTAACCATGTTTATTTGGGGCCAATACGCGCTTGTCTGTTCTAGATAGGTTGTCGTGCAGGCCCACGTAATTAGGCTACTATAGCTACTTTTGACCATTAGTGCACGAGATGGAATGGTCAGGTGCGCGTGGACTCCATACTTATGTATATATAATATGCATATATGTAATGGGCTGCCTCTTCAAAATATTGCATGTTGGAGATGATGCCCACAAAATGAGCATCAAATGGCTGCTACAGCCTAGCTCTGCACACACACGATGGGCACGTCCCGAGTAGGCTACACTGCACGGACGAACGTAAGAAAATGTCAAATTGAGTGCTACGCTCCAAACGGCATAGAAACAAGTGTCTTGTAGCATCGAATTCTACAGTCGGCCATTTTAGCACTACTGTCTCACAAATTCGCTGGCAGAGCAGAAATAATTAAAACAGGATTACATGGCTGTGTCTACCCCCTTCTCTCGCATAAATTAGTGAAGGCATCCGTGGATACACTGAAACGCATACCAACCGCTCTTTCCAGCCAAAACACCAGTGCGCGCACAACCTCCATGATAGGCGTTAAGACCATAGCATAACTGCTGCAAAATATAACAGTATTCCCCTAAAGAAACACCGTCTACATGTTACGAGTGTAATATTGGCATATTGTATTTTTAGACTTACTTGGGAGACCAACCTCGCCACTTGACCAGGTACTCTATTTTGCCCTATGGGGGGAGGGCGAGAAAACGTTTAAGTGTTATTCATAGCAAAACAAAAATCCAAACGAATCGCGCTTAATGTTTCGCCCCGTCAACATACCTTGCGAATGCGCTTCTTTTCGATTCCTTCTACCGCAAAGACGTGCTCTCCGGCCGCAGGTAGCTCCATTCTCGTTTGAATCCGGCTGCAGCGAACGGAGAGTGAAATGTTGGCTACGTTCTGTCGATGCCTTCGCTCGATGCGTCCACAGGCTTGGTAGTTTTCCAGTTACTATAAGACCCCGCTGTATTCCCTCCTCCTCTCCTCTTCTCTCTGCCTCGCTTTTCGCCCGCTCTTTCTGTCTCTCTGTCTCTGTCTGTCTCTGTCTCTGTGTGTGTGTGTCTGTGTGTGTGTCTCTCTCTCTCTCTCTCTCTCTCTCTCTCTCTCTCTCTCTCTCTCTCTCTCTCTCTCTCTCTCTCTCTCGCTCGCTCGCTCGCGCTCGCTCTCTCTCTCTCTCTCTCTCTCTCTCTCTCTCTCTCTCTCTCTCTCTCTCTCTCCGTGTCACACACACACACACACACATACAGACTGTAGCCTCACTCTTTCGCACACTCCTGGTGCTCCTGGCAGCAAGCCGAAAGACACTCACTGTAACTGCACGGAGCCGCTCAGCGCAATAGCTTCAGTGGGCGCGTGACGTCAGCACGAGGGGGGAGGTGAAAACATAGCACAGAGGTTTATCCTTGCTGGTCACGGTTTTGGACAGCGGGATTCGACTGGACGGAGTGACCACTGGAAATGTAAAATCCATCTGTAGGCTAATTATAACTGCATTGTTCACTGGAACTGCGAATAAATGCATACAGGACGGTATTGTCAGATCAAAATAGACACTGCTATGCTTAACCAATTGATGTTGCCAATGTAGCCTACATTATAATTCTCAAGTTTCAACCCCATTGTAGAAAGTATTTTTTGTATGTCGTTTATCGCTAATGCAAACATGTTAAGGGGTAACAGTGATCTGGTCTATTTGCTTAGCAATGGACCTTCATTCGACCGCCGCCTCAGTAATTTCTAAAAGTTTAGATTGATACAGACATAGGCCTGACATGATTGTAATATCTAGGCTTTGAGCACAACATTTGTAGGAACTACTTCAGCTTTTTAATTTGGATATTTTCTTCCAGACCGGTTGAGATGTGACACCAGTTCCAAAGCCAGCGGACCAGAACGTAATTGACACCATCTCTGGACACTTTGTGGTTGAAACAAATAAATATAATCTTTGCGTTACACCCTTTTGGTTGCCTCCTTTTCCCTGCTATGTAACGCCCTTAAGCACCCCAGCTTGAAATGTGTATAGCGGGAAGCTTATGTAGGCCTGGTAGCATAACCTCGCAATGCAAATATAGGTCACACTCATATCCTGAAACAAGTGTCCTCCGGGCGCCTTCAACTGAAATTAGTTTGTTGTGCATTAGCCTAGGCTACTCACCTGCGGTAACGTAATGGGAGTACATTTAATGGGAAATGTACTTTAACTGCCGGAGTATAAAGTATACTGTTAAGGTGAAGATTAAAATAAGTTAGGCTATTAAACCAATATATTGACCGAGTTTACCAGCACAGGTGCTCTGCTCGGCTCTCGTTACAATAAAAGTTATATATCTAAACATGAAACAAGGAACTGACGAGCCATACGTGTTGCAGCCTAATTATGGTCATCAATGTTTAATCCACTAGGCCTATTTTCAAACAACCATGCATACAACACCCATTTGCGCCCACCATTTGTGTATGTTCACATATCATTCGTCCTTAAAATGTCCTTGAACTGCAGCAGTTGAAATGTTAGCGTATGTCGTCAATCCAACATAGGCTACAAAAACGACAATGAAATAATTAAAATAAATTCAGCAACAGAAGGGTTAAAGACAAGCCTTTCGCAGCACGGCAGCCGCCAGCCTATCGCACGCAGGCACGAGCCATCGCAGCCACTCCATATATGGTAATAACCATAAACTAGGTACGTTTCGCACCAATATTACCGATTTCCTGACTTTGGGTCTTGATATCGCTACAGGACGTAAGTAATGCCTCGTCCGTGTCCAATACGGTCGATAAATCGCCATATTAGAGCGTTATTCCCGCTTTTCATGTTGCCCTTCAACCACGGTCACACAGCGCATACTCCATGCCTCCCTAGCAACAGCATGGAAGAGACCAGAGATATAATTTAGCTCCAAAATCAAGCCCGTGATTAAATGTCACAAGATAGTTGGCTCCCGAAGCATCCGCCTCTCCACTACGTCCTCGATAGATATTTAGAAATGATAACCACACGTTTAAAACGTCTATTTGAAAGCCTTAATGTGCCATTGATATGAGCAGGTTATAGTCTCTGTCGGTGCTGCGCAGATATATAACCAGGTGAAATACTGTTGTTGAAATTGTCAAAGAAATCCTAAAATGCATTTAGCAATGCCTCCGACACCACCGTTTTAATATAATGTGTAGGCTTTGTAACGCATCGTGTCTTTAGCTACACATTTGCAACTTATTAAAATAATAGCCTAGACTATATTGGACCACAAACCAATAAACTGTGCAGAAGAACATCACTGCTGACCCTACAATATAAACGTTTGAGTTGTAAATATTGTAGTCTCATGTAAGCAGTAGATGTGTCGGGTGTCATTTTTTGGTTCTCCTTTTTGACTTGACATTCAGTGTTTTATAAAGAGTTATTATTATCATGTAACGATCCTCTGTGGCACACAACACGTTATATTGGGAACACATGTAGACGTCACAACCCAAATGCGGGCAATCTGTTTAACTTCTCGTCTTGTACAGCCTATAACCTACCAGAATTGTACATTAGTTTTTGCCAACTCATTTATTTTGGATAAAGAGGACATTTCCGGTTCATTAAACCTTAGCACCCAGGAGGGTGAGCACAGGTGCGCTTAAAACCCTCAGACCCGCGGCTGCGGGTGATTTTAAAAGGCGCAGTGCAATTGGGTAGCCTATCTCACGGAGCCCAAACTCTTTCGGCCGGACGGAATACCACTGCTTCTAAACGAATGAAACGATGAGAAACGTTGAAACAACGTATATGCTATATTAAGGATAAAAGTGCAAGGCGTCGGGTGAAGTGTTTTTTTTTTAAAGCTTGTATTTTGACGAATCGATTGGATGGATGTGCTTTGCAATAATTCATCTGTTACAGTAGCCCCAATAACTTAATCAATCAAATGTAGCCTCCAGAATTGACTTCATGTGGCTGCATCCAGCTCTCCTGGAGAGATAAGGAGACCCCTCGTTTTTAATTCACTTGTCCATCTCGATATGTCCTTTGGGCCTATGGGGTTTTTTTTACGGGAAGAAACGTTAGTCTCGCGGTGGTTGGTGAAGGTCAAATAGTTGGGCTATCTAAATGATAAACGAGAAATACACATTGTGACACACAGGAGGCGTTTGCAGAATTCCTTTACCGAAACGACAGTAATGTGCGTCTGTTTGTATTGCCGTTATTCAAACGAAAACCTCTGGCTTGTGTGCTGCTTGTGTAGAGCAAAGAAAACATCAGCGGGAACATCAAAGCGAAACATCGTGACTCCTGTTAAGTCAAATATTATGAAAGCTTTATCATATTTGACCCGTGTGTGTCTATGTAGCTCGTGCTCGGCGGGCCTTACTAGACGCGCGAGACCAAGCAGAATAATGATAGTTGTTTCGCGCGGGCGACACTAGTCGAGGGTTGTTATATTGATAAAGATGTGACTGCGTGACGGACGAGATGACAATAGGGCCACGTCAGGTTAGGCCTGTTGTTTTATTCGCTCTTTATTTAATTAACCCTCCGTCTTTGTTTGTTTTTTACTGTTTTAACTTCTCCCACGTGCAGTTGGCTCAAATGGTCGCGGAATGATGTCTCTTATTATCTGGAGGCCTCGACGACCGTCCACCTATGGTTGCATCAGGAGAAGGATAAAAAAAAAGATTGAATTAATTAAATTACAATACGTTTTGTGGAATTTAGGCTGCAGTGGGACACAAGTATTAAGATAAATCAAAAGAAAGTTTGAATAACATATATAAATCGACATAGGAAACAAATAAAGTGAATTCAACAAAAAAAATGGAGAGGAATGTGAAGAATGTTAGAGTAATTCAAAAGGTAGGGGATGGAGAAAGGGTGTGTGTGTGTGTGTGTGTGGGGGGGGGGGGGGGGGGGGGGGGGGGTACACCAGAGAAAGGGGAGTCCCAAATATATCGAGAGGATCTTCATACAGCACCCAAGGTTTCAGTGGGTGATCATCACAGCTGTCAAACACAATGAGTTAGCAAGATGTATGTATGTATATATATATAAACACAATGATGTTGCAAGATGTGTATGTATAGTACATTTAATATTTGCCATAATGGTGATATTTCGCTTAGTATACCAAAGCGCCAATCAACGGCCGGTGTCAAATCTTGCTTCATTCAGGTGTTTACTTACCCCCCATCCCCCCACACACACCTCTGTCTGTCATGCCCCTGACATATGTTTAATTATGATAATTGAAACAAATGAAAGCCATTAGGAAGCCATTCGTCTTGGTGCAAGGCGTCCACCGATTTTTAATGTGCTACGGAGGGGCTACGGGGGTACAGAGCGCATGGGTTGGAGGTGTGTGTGTGTGTGTGTGGGGGGGGGGGGGGGGGGGGGGGGGGCAGGGGGAGGGGAGATGAGGGAGGGGGGTTGAGGCTGGAGGTGGGGTGTAGCAGGAAATTCCTCCTCCAGTCTCATTGTCACGGCCATTGTTGCAGCGCCAGCCATGGGGTCTCGTGGAGAGGGGTGCTCCTTCTGGCAGCAGGGTGGGCTGCCCATCTCCCCATCTCCCCCCCAACCCCACTTTGCTCCTCCCCTCCCTCCACCATCCCTCCCCCCTCTCTCTTTCTCTCCTCTGCTCTTCTCTCCTCTCCTGCCTGTGTGGAGGCTTGTCGTCGTGTGGGGTTCTCCACTCTCACTCACACACACACAACACACACACACACACACACACACACACACCAGCCAGGGGCCTGAGCAGGGGGTGTGTGGGGGGGGGGTGGGGTTAGCAGGAGCGCGCGTGTGTGTATGGGTGTGTGTGAAGGAGGGGGTACTGGAGGGTGAGTGGGTTGGGGGAGGAGGGGTGCAGTATGCTCCAAGGCAGAAGGGGAGAAAGAAGAGGGAGACGGCGTGTGAGAGGTGAGATGGGTGAGGGAGAGCGAGAGAAAGAATGAGAGTGGTGAGAGAGGTGAGAGATTGAGGAGAAATAGAGCTGAGAGAGGGGAGCATGGGAGAGGGAGATGAGAAGGGGGAGAGAGAGGGGAGAGACATGAGGGTGAAAGGTAGAAAGAAGTGAGAGGGGTGAGAGATGTGCAAGAGAGGGGAGAAAGACGCCACAAAAATGAGTGAGGAATAAGAGGAGAGAGAATGACTGAGAGGAGGAGAGAAAATGAGAGAGGGATAGAGGATTAGAAAGAGGGAGGGAATGAGAATGAGAGAGAGAGGGATGGGGAGAATGAGACGGCAAGGGGAGAGCGAGGACAGAAAGAATAAGAGAGATGGGGAGAGGGGCCTCGATGCGGTGGTATTCTAGCGGGCCGGGTGAGGACAGGCGTGTCGATAACGTATCGAGCTTCGAGGTATCGAACCTTCACGACGGGGGTAAGAGAGAGAGAGTGAGAGAGAGAGAGAGAGAGGCAGGGCGGGCAAGAGCCTTAATCAATATCCCCCAGACGCAATCCCCCGTCGCTCCAGAACCCACGAACAATGGATTAGAACATAGAGACATAGAACATAGAGGAGCAGAGTCCATGTACCTGGAAAGGCTGCGGGTGTCTCTAACCAGGGAGCAGAGCTGGCTCTCCACGTGCCTGTGAGCCTTCAGATATAGCCCCCTACTCTCTGATGCCAGCCTAATGATGAGTGACGCGGGGCCCTTATCCTAAGAGCCGGCTCTCTACGCTTCTCTGCTCCTCCCTGGCCCTGCATGCCGTCCCCTGGGAACAGATTATTTGCCTTTTTATTTTTTTTTTGCGTTTTAATTTACATGCAAGCCTGAAGCGCCATGATGTTTTTCTGGCTTTCTTTATTTCTTTCCTTCCCTTTTTTCTTCCTTTTCTGCCTTCCCTCACTCTCTTCTCTTGTTCTTTCCTTCCGTCCTTCTATTCCATCCTCTTTCCTTCCTTCCATACCGCCTGTTATCTATTCCTTCCTTTATTTATTTCCTTCCCTCATTCATTCCTTCTCTCTCTCTCCCTCCCTCCCTCCCTCTCTCCCTCTCTCTCTCTGTTAATCTTTCCTTGCTGCTATCTCCTCTATCACTTCCTTCCTGTCATTCTCGCTTCCTGCCCCTTCTTTTCTGACCATCCATCCTTCCTTCCTCGTTCCTTCCCTTCCTTATTCCCCATGGTGTGCTCATTATGGGAGCTCTGGTGAGGACACTTCACAGAGGTGGTGTGAAGTGGTTGAATTGCACAGGCGATGGCAGGGCATTCTAAGAGGTGTCCACATCAGGAAACCCTCTGGTAGGTTCATAAAAAAGAAATGCGGTCAGTACCGGCGGTTAAAGATGGGATTTGAACCATGGTTAACAAAATGATCAAACACCAAGGGTTGGCTAGAGAGATAGGAAGTGAGGGGGGAGGGCAAGGTGAGCAGATATAAATAAAGACAGAGAGTGGAGAGTTACAGAGAGAGAGGCTGAAAGTGAGATAGAGAGAAAGAGAGAAAGGGGGAATGTAACAACTTGATGATGTTGATGGAAAGACCATCTCTCCATCTGAAAACGTAATAAAGGAGAGAGAGAGAGGACGAGAGAGGGAGAGCAGCCAGACTTGTTTAACGTGCGCGTCTATCTATATGGAAATGCAGCTGGGCCGATATGAACCCTACAGCTTCTGTTTTTATTATAATTCACTTTCGGCTTTGATTGGCTGAAAAGCAGAAGAGGAGGAGAGGAGGAGAGGAGGAGAGGAGGAGAGGAGAGGAGTGCCGGGGAAGAGCTGCCGAGAGATAACACGAGCGCTCGCTTTAGTTGTGTAAAGAGCACATTAGGGATTTGAGATTTGTATTACATTTAGAGAGATAGTGGGGGCCGCCTGGCGTTTTGAACAAAGGGTTGACAAGCAGTAAAAATGCCGTCCACAGCTCTTCTGTTATTTGAAGTCATTGCAAATAAGCAAAGGCTTTTCAGGACTCTTATTTATTTATTTTCTGAATATTATCTTTGTCTTGATGGTAGCTGTGGTTTTCTATTTCAGCACTATTTCTGCACACACACACACACACACACACACACACACACACACACACACACACACACACACACACACACACACACACACACACACACACACACAGACACACACACACACACACACACCACAAATGTAGCTTCAAGGAAGTAATACATTGGGCCTATCTACAGGAAACATTCCCCCAAAACAGGTCTGACGGTACAAAAAACTGTTGCCATGCCAACCTATGGAGTTCATCTTGCTCCCACCTGTCTTCCTTTGTGTGAAAACAGTAATTTGTTGGAAACTTTTCAGCCAGCAAACTTATGTCTTATTGTTCTGTAATGAAAGAAGTCATGTGAGGGGCCATTTTACAGGCGTGTGTGTTTGTGTGTGTGTGTGTGTGTGTGTGTGTGTGTGTGTGTGTGTGTTTGTGTGTGTGTTCCTGTGTGTGTGTTCCTGGGCTGCCCTGTCTGTAAGCCCTGAGTCTTGGTACATCCGAGTATCAAGCTCTTGACAACAGGAAGTGAGAGGAGCAGGTATGGGGAACCACAGCACAAAGCAGCAGACCTCTTCCTGAACACCAAAGGTGCAGGCGCCTGCTGCTATTGTCTCTCTTGCTCTCTTCTATGTCTCTCTGTCCTTCTCTCTCTCTATCTCTATCTCTCTCTCTCTCACTATTAAGGATTCAAAGAGCTTTATTGGCATGGAAAACAACAAAGCACAAAAAGTATACTAAGATACAAACATAAGGTGCAAATTAATAATAATAATTATTATATAGAAGTAGCAAAAATCTCTCTCGCTATCTCTCTGTCTCTCTTTGTGTCTGTTTCTCAGCTTGTTAAATGCGTGAAACATCATGTCGGTTTTGATGAGTTGTCATGGTAATAATACATGTAGTGTGTGCACCAGTCAAGGCGTCACACTGTCAAAATATTGCAGTTTCTAAGATTAGTTATTTTCTTCTTGTGTGTAGTCAGGTGAGATTAGCCACAGGTTCAGACAGGTGACGGCTTTCCACTCACTTATTGGCAAACTAAACATACACACACGTGCACGTACATGATGCATACACACACAAGCACACACACACACATACACACACACACACACACACACACAGTGTAATGCCATCAATAGGCCCAGGCGTGTGCGTATACAACAGTGAATTCTTAATAAGACACAAAAGCTTCACTGGCGGGAAGAATAACAAACCCTGAATCAGCAAAGCCCTTTTAGATGATCCACTATTGGTCCGTCTGTCCTGCTGGAAACCCCAGGCTCACCGGGGGAGGGGTGGGGTCTGTCCGTGGAGTATCTCATGTGCTCCGATTCGATATTATTTCTCCGTGATGTATCTCTCTTGTCGGCCTGTGATGGTTATTTAAAGGGAGGGCTATGGATTTTCTCCCACATACAACATAATAGTAAATCAATACGTGCGGCCATAGCAGGGCCAGCGTGCTGGGCGGATCGTAGGCACGGCAACGAATGGGAGTCCAAATCTAGCCTGAGTCCAAAAAGGAATGGACAGATGAAAGTAGACTCATAACCTTTTGTGGTTTGTAATCGTCCTATCATTACTCTGCGCACTCTCTCTCTCTCTCTCTAGTTATCGCTCTCTCTTTCTCTCTCTTTAAACAAGGTTGTCCAGCACTGTTATCTTTTTTTCATAGTAGGATTTTATTTTGATAGTTACTCCAGTATTGAGTTTATGCTTTGATTGTTATCAACATCAATTGTTTGTCGCTTTGGATAAAAGCATAGTCTGCTAAATTATTTATAGTCATAGTCATTCAGTCATACAGATTAAATGTTTTGTCTTGGCCTTATTCGCCATCTTGGTTCCATCTTGGTTCTAAATGCTAGCTGGATTGGGGAACTGACCAATGTGGAAGGGTCGCTAGGTGAATGGGTCCCATTTAAACATATTGTTGAAGCAGGGTAGAGCCTTCATGTGGTGTAATGGGAGTGAAACCAGACTAAAGTAATGCTACTGTATGCAGTAGGGCTGCATGGTTGTACGTGGGCGGTAAGTGTGAGATTATTGACACGCTCAGGGCACTGGTGTAAAAGGTTCAGAAGGCATGCTCTTTTCACACACTATTACATTGTGTGTGTGTGTGTGTGTGCATGTGTGCGTGTCTGCATGAGTGTGTGCATATGTGTGCATGCCTGTCTCTGTCTGTCTGTGTGTATGTGTGCATGTGTGCAAAAGATTGCATGTGTGTGTGTGTGCATGTGTGCACGTGTGTGTTTGTGAGGTGTGCGTGTACACGTGTGCATGTATGTGTAAGTGTGTCTGAGTGGGTTTGTATACCTGTCAGCCAGCTGGGCTTCTGACATGTTGTGTTGTATAAGCAGGAGGTTTCCACTGCGTGTTACAGCATGTGAATGTGTGTGTGCATGCGTGCATGTGTTGTTGTGTGCTTGTGTGTGTGTGTGTGTGTGTGTGTGTGTGTGTGTGTGTGTGGGAGGACAGGAGGAAGGGGAAATGCTTGCCTGTCTTATGGATTAGACGGGAATTCTCGACTGAGGATGAGATATGGCAGCTCTGGCACACAGACCGTGTTTTTTTTGTGAAGTGAAGTGTTCACAAAAAAAACGGTATCAGTAAACGGATATGGACAACTACTTTAGCTATGAAAGTATTAAGACAGAATAGAGGGTGAAAAAAGAACAGAAATCCCTATTTCTGTCTTTTAGGTGTTGGGACGACGAGAAGAAAGGAAGAAAAGGGGACACATACTTTACACTCTAGCCAGCCAGGGCTGGACTTACAGTCATGACACTGTGTTCGACTTTGACCCACACTCCCACACCGACAACAAAGGCAGGGGTTGTCGTCTCTCTGCGTCACCCCAGTTGGAGAGCCCTCTCCTGGGTGGAACTCTCTCCTCAGAGTCCCTTCATCTGGTGCTGGGAAATGTTTTCATAAAAGGGCCCTTTTGTTTTCCTCCCGCAGCCTGTGAAGACCGCATTGCTCGCGTATAAATAAGCCAATAAGAAATCTGTCTCTATCGCTATAGCTAATACTAGCAGAGTCTTTGTGAATAGATTAAACGCACTCTGAGACTTCACAAATTTTCACCTCTACCCTTTTTTCTATGCCTGCCATTGGTTTGTGTCTTGTCACACATACATAGCACCTCGAGAAAACCTGTTATACTTTTCAACTGTGGGAAATAACAGTTAACAATTTATTTACATGACATTTACATTTCGTCATTTAGCAGACACTGTTCAAGCATAAAATAAAAAAGGTATATATATATATACATATTATATACATATATATCTATCTATATCTATATCTATATCTATATCTATATCTACAGTATATCTATATATATATATATATAGGAAAAGTGCTGCACGCTCAAAATAATAATAATAACAGATACTGAGTAGAATATGTTGGGGTACACTCTTAACGCAGGGTTACATTTAACATAGATCAAAGGTGGTTGCATTACAGCTACAGTGACACATTTCCTATTAAATCACCACAGTGTGCATTTCTTGCCATGGGAATTGAAGTCAAATTTGCAGAGATACATACAAAAGTGTGTTTCACCCACCTTAAAGTGAATATCTTTTGCGATTATTGTGTTGTCAGTGTTCCTCAGCAAATTCAACTGCATATCATTTAAATCACCATCTTGTTGACTATATAGCTTCTATGAGGTCATTTTGATTGAGAATGGTAATGTGTAGGGATAGCTAGCAAGGAAAACATCTAGCCGTCGGGGCTAGTTGTAACACAGTGTGACAACTAAGCTAAGCTACTGCGGGTTGACTTGTAACCGGAAGGTTGCTAGTTCGATCCCCGGCTCCTCCTAGCTGAGTGTCGAGGAGTTCCTGAGCAAGACACCTAACCCTAACTGCTCCCGACGAGCTGGCTGTCATCTTTCTCCGCCATCGGTGTGTGAATGTGTGTATGAATGGTTGTAAGTCGCTTTGGATAAAAGCATCTGTTAACTGCCCTAAATGTAAATGTAACTATGCCACATGAGTTTTAATACATAATGGAGGGTTACGCTGCCTCGTGTAAAGCAATGCTAGTAGTACTAGCAGAGTCCCATTTCTGGAGGTAGTTATCAATTGTGAGGACATTCAATAAATAGGCAACTTAAACTAATAATACAAATAATTGAAAACAATAAATTGGTACGATGTTCAAGCTCTTTCAATTTAATTTGAATGTTGAACCTATGATTATTGTTAATGTTGAACCTATGAGATACTACCAAACCAAATCTTTTCCAAAATTGTAATCGGCCAAAATATGACATCAAATTAATTTAGTTAATCGAGGTGCTTTAAACCACCACAGGCGGGGTAACATCTAGCCCGACGCGTGTAATATCTAACACTGCATCTGTGGTAAGATGTAACGTCTCACTTCTGTTTCTTGCTGTTGATATGTTACAGACTGGAATGTTCCAGAAAGGTAATTATGGTGTGTAATCACAGCAGAGACATGTATGTTCCTTGTATAAAAAATGAATAGTCCCACTAAAATATATATCAGAATTAAACCAAAATAGGAAAATGTGTTAGGTTGTGTCCCACCCTCCCCTAGTATTTGTGTTCATCCAAACAACGAAACAACCTAATGCAAATGATCCTTTTATTCATGTTGAATTTAATTGATTTGTTTATTTCTGACAGATTAGTCCCAAGAGAACATGTCATGTACACCCAGCCACCCAACCCTGGCCCCTATGAGCACACACACACACACACACACACACACACACACACACACACACACACACACACACACACACACACACACACACACACACACACACACACACACACACACACACACACACACACACATATGTTTGGAGGTCAGTGCTCCCTCCTACTGACATCCTCCCACACACACATACAGAGTCATTAACACACACACACACCCACACACAAAATATAATACACAATATGTTGTCAAGCTGTCAAACCACACACTGGGAGCGTTCTCATCATTATTTACGACAGCTAAATATCACATGCTGTTGCATGTGTGGTTATGTGTGTGTGTACGGGCGGGTCCGTGTTTCCGATGGCCAAGAACACATGCGCTTCCAACATGGCAGCTGAGGCTACAGAGGTCGGAGGTCAGAGAGAGGACAGGGCGCATGCTGGGAGGTGTGAAGTGCATCTAAGCACAGTCAGCGAAACACGAGAGCTGCAGGACTGTTTAGTCTCTCTATCTGTTTATGTCGCTCTATCCCCTCTTTCTCTTTCTCTTTCTTTCTTTCTTTCTTTCTTTCTCTCTCTGTCTCTCTCTCTCTCTCTCTCTCTGTCTCTGTCTCTGTCTGTCTCTCTCTCTCTCTCTCTCTCTCTCTCTCTCTCTCTCTCTCTCTCTCTCTCTCTCTCTCTCTGTCTCTCTCTCTCTCTCTCTCTCTCTCTCTCTCTCTCTCTTCTCTCTCCCCATCACATGGGTTCAGGAATATGAGCACGGATGATTATTAATCGCACACGCTTACTCGCCCATGCACACACAAGCACAGATATGTACAGACACACACACACATGCCATTTTTATCACACATGCAGGCGCCCACAAGTGAATGCTGGCTAGCTCTTGCTGTGTGACCACACTGACAAACACACACCCATACATGCCCCCCCCCCCCCCCCCCACACACACACACACCCAAACACATTCACACCCGGCACTACACACACACACACACACACACACACACACACTCAAACACTCCCCACAGACACATTTACCCATAGCACACACACAGACCCCGACAGATATTTTTACACATAATACACACACACAAATCTTCCTCTTAACCAGACTCCATGCGGTCTGCCCTGGTCTCCCTGTAGCTCATCTTATTTATAACAGTTGTGCATGTCTGAGAACATCTCGCTGTGTGTCTCACACACATATAAGACGGGTCTGAGGTCTGGCCTTCCACCCACACACATACACTCACACATACTCACACACGCACACACAGACACATCAACGTGCGCACACATGTACAGATACACACCACACAAGTGTTTTTTATTAGTAGAACCCATGGTTCCTTTTTTCACGTTTTCATTGGAAAGATAAAACAACACTAACCCTGTCTATGTGACTTCACTCCTCTCCCCTCTCCTCACCTCTCCTCCCCTTCTCTCCTCTCTCTTTCTCTCCTCTTTCCTTCCCTCCACCCTCCTCTCTCCTATCCCCTTTCCTCTCTCCTCCCCTTCTCCCCTTTCCCCCTCTCCTCTACCCTTCTCTCCCCCTCTTCTCTACCCTTCTCTCCACTCCTCTCCTCTCCCCTTTCCTCCTCTCCCCCTCTCCCCCTCTCCACTTCTCCTCTCCTTCCCTCCCTCGTCTCCCTCTCTCCTCTTGCCTCCTTCCCTCCCTCCCCCTTCCATCTCTCCTCTCCTGAAAGGAGAAGAGGGGGTATCTTGTGCAGAAAGATGCCTTCAGAGTGACAATGGAAGCCCTCTGAAGGGTCTCCTTCAGACCACTCTCTACTCATGTGCTCACGTTGTGCTGGAGATGAGCGTCTCAAGAGGGAAACACTAGGATAGATAGTGATGGAAAGTGGTCTTTTGGAGGCGCGGGGTATCAATGGAACATATGAGTAACGGCTTCGGGGCTTCGGTGGGAAAACGCATCGCGTGGCGTGGTGTTGTGGTGCCGTGTTGAGGGATGTCTGCCGCGTCTGCAGGTGATGTGAGTCAGGGCCCGTCGGCGTTCCATGGAAAATGATCCTCTGCTGTCGTTTGCCGTCATGGTGCCCTTTAGTTCATCTCAAGCATCATTAGATATTAGTGACATGTTGTGGGGATATGCTGTGACTCACAAGGGCGGTCACCGCCACATCACAGCTAATTTAATGGCTGACGTGTGTGCGTGTTGTGGCAATATGAACACATGCTTATAAGGGCTTCCCATTGTGGGTTTTGAAATGGGCCTTGTGTTGTGTGTTTTCCTTTTTTTGCTTTAAAGTGACTTGTTTTTTGTTTGTTCTCAGACTCACGAAGTCCCTTTGTGTAAAAGTGTCTGCTAAATTAATACACGTTGTTTATTTATTAATTAATGTATTACATTGAGTGTAACATATAATGAAATGCTGCCTTTCTATACGCATTGACTACACTTTTCTCAACACTTGAATCATGATGATGATGATGTCAATACAAAAAACAGGACAGTTTAATGAGTTTGCCCTTGCCTTTGTTCACATTGCTGAAAAATTACCTCATTATTATTATATTAGTTATTTTAATTTCAAATGTCTTTTGTTTCTTATTTATTACATTCAAATGCTAAAAATATACTTAAATGCCCATGTGTTTCTAGATACGTTGAACATACTGATGTTTACATACACAATGTTTCCCTACTCTAATGTTTGATTAAATGGGGGGTTGTAATGGTAAACGGCTGGTAAACACGACAGGACAGTAAAACAGTAAAACCAGCATCATAAACATTCCATAAAACCCAGGGCCCCGGTCCCCAGGACATCCCAATGTGTGACGAACGCTCCCACCAGGGTATTGATTAAGATGACAGCATGAATGATTGGATGAATTGGATTATTGATTGTCACATGGAAAACGAGAGCGTAATTAAGCCCTCCCATGTGTGCTCTGGTGGTGTGTGTGTGTGTGTGTGTGTGTGTGTGGTTGTGATCCAGTGTGTGTATGCATGTGTGTGTGTGTGTGTGTGTGGTCAGCTGGTGCAGTCCTCTTAAATATCACAACAAAACAGGAAGAGATCAATGTATTTGCAACAAAAACAAAATGTTTACCATTCATAATTCAAGGTTCTGTGTGAGGATCTACTGTCCTGGATATGACGTCCACATATATTGTACACATCTGCAATAAACCACACATAGATTGAATAAATAGATTAAACCTCTCAGTTGAAGTCACAAATAGCTAGGAGGACATCATCACCAAAGGTCCAGACACACATTGTGTGTGTTTGGATTACACGCCTTTTAAGAGTTGGAAGTGATGGCAGGTATTGCCCCCCCCCCCCCCCCCCACCCCCCACAGAGGTCTGGTGGTGCATGTGTGACAGAGGGGCGCTCCATCACGGGTGACAGAAAATAACTCCTGGTTCCCATTTCAGCACCCTCCACCCATCCATCTCCCATGGCCCTCCATTGTCCGCGTCCCGTGTTTAAATGACACTGATACATGCGGCGCGTTACAAAGACAAAAGGTCAAAGCGGGCCCCGGCGCCGCGCTCCTGTAACGCCCCTGTGACAGAGCACCCGGTGCCACTACACCATGTAGGTTAGGGCGGGGTGTGGGTGGGATAGGGTGTGGTGGAGGGGGGAGGGGGGAGGGGTTTAGATATGTAGAGGAAATCACCGTTACTGTCGATCCTTTGACCCCTGTTTTAACGGCGGCTTATGGTGGGGGGGGGGGGGGGGGGGGGGGGGGGGGGGAGGGGACTTAACACACTCTGGTGTTTGTGTGTGTGCGTGTGTGTGTGTTTGCACAAGCACATGAACACACACAGGTGAGAGTTTGCGTGTGTGTGTATGTGAGCTATGTGTGAGCGTGTGTGCGCAAAGGTTTGTGTGCGTGTGTGTGCACATTTGTATAATATGAGAATATATGTGTGAGAGTACGCAGATGTGTGTGTGTGTGTGCGTACACCTGCAAGAGTGCATGTGTGTGCGTATGTGTGGGTGTGTATGTGTGTACACGTACGCAGGTGTGAATTTGTCAGGGTGTGTGTGCGTGCGCGAACATGTGTGTGTGTGTGTGTGTGTGTGTGTGTGTGTCTGTGTGCGTGTGCGCGAGAATCACATTAGGATGCACTACGGAAAATGAGATTTGGGAGAGCCCTGTGAAGAACCATGCGTGTAATCATCTCCCTTCCCCTCCTCAGTTTATCAGCCAGAGGATTTGGAGGAGCCCCCCTGCTCTACCCTACTCCACCACCCGTACCCCACCCCTCAGCCTCCGCACTCCACCAGCAGCACACATTAATATTCATAGAGGTGATTCTCTTTTGGCTGTCTGTTGCTGCCTGTAGCCCAGTGAGTTATTAAAGAGTATGGAATATGGCTGGTGGACTCTGCTGGTGGAGGCTATTGGGATATTCATAGACTGAGTCTATGTGCAATGTGATCATGTGACAGGAGGGGGTGGGGGTGGGGGGTGGGGGGTGATGAAAACCGCAAAGCTCTTTATTTTGTTTAGTTTTTCTTCCTTTTTTTCTATGAGATATTTTCTCATAGATTTGGAGGAGGGGGGAGATATTTGGATTGGGATATGTTTGTTGCAAAAGGAAGGCTTAACACTTTGACCAGGCTCATCGGTTTTCCCAGGGATTGAAAATAATAACTGATTGCGCTGCATTTTTTGGTTTGTTTGTTGTAGTTCTTCTCATTGTGTGCTGTTTATGTGACTGGAGCGCCCACCATATCATTTAAGTTTAAAATGGCTTTGTTTCGAAATGCAGGAAAGACACACCTTGCGATTGGATTGAATGCCAGTTCGCGCTTTTAGCTGTTGAAACTTGATGTCTTTGTAAATCTTTGTAAAGGTTATGCGTAATAGATTGGTGGATTGAATAGATCCAGCAGACCACATAAATGACAGGGTTACATACAGTTCATTACATACATATATTTGAGCAGATAGACGAAAGCCATTCTATTCTGTTGCTGGGTGTGTCTCAAAAAGGAGGCAGATTAATTTAAGTATTTCTCACCACACCTTCTAACACACACACACACACACACACACACACACACATACGTCTCACACTCAGTCGTCTCTCACACTCACACAAACACACACACACACAGTGCCATACTATAGCATTAAATACAAATGAGAGCAAAATGTTTGTGAAACGCTCCAAATGTTGTTAGCATCTGCTGTTCCGCTGCTAGCCTGTCAGAGGGGTTTCACAACATCAAAGCCTTGAGAAGTCGAGGAGTGTGTTTAGACTAATCAGCACCTCGGTTTCAGTAAACAAAGACGCTTTCAAGCTCTGAGTGCATCAGTTTTTATTTATATTTTTTAAAGATTTTTATAATTGGGATGCTACAACATTGCAAAGACAACAAAAATGCAAGGAGCTCCATGTAGACAAACACAAAAGCACAACAATCACAAAAGCCTGATGCAACAACACAAACTAAAAATTACACAAACATAGCTCTATACATTAACTGTATAAGTGATCATGACTCAAGTGTGTGTGTGTTGAACACACACACACACACACACACACACACACACACACACACACACACACACAGTGTGTGACTTGTGGACCTGGGTTGTGGTCCAACCTACACTGAAGGAATGAGCTCACGTTCTACTTCAGCTTTCCTGTTATGGTTTTGAGCGAACAATAAAATTGGAGAGTATGAGAACGTGCACAAGGTAGATAAAGGTGTAGTGTATCTGCATGTGGTCACGCTTTCAAATGGCGGCCACGAAAACTGCATGACACGGTTATACACCACAATGTGTGTGTACATATCTATTTAATGCAGGTATATAGATATGAATGCTAATTCATTGTGATATATCCATTTTTTTATCACAATGAATGGTAATTATTTGTGGCCAATTGGTGAGATTGTTCCATGTTTTATTTACCAGGCATGCATTGCTTACATGAGGTTTAGCATTAAACATGCAAGAGGCTGAATCCACACATAAAAAAATTATATAAAATCCATGCCCTTTCCATAGAAATTGGCTATCATGCATTCTAAGCATTACAATCTCATCTCTATTTTGCTTTCTTTTGACTCTCTCTCTCTCTCTCTCTCTCTCTCTCTCTCTCTCTCTCTCTCTCTCTCTCTCTCTCTCTCTCTCACTCGCCTGGTATTCACATGTAAATGAGTCTTTAATCTGTGCGGTTCTAATAGACAGCCATGGCAACCGAGGCA
>JACYXH010000278.1:145000-147500 GCA_026745465.1 Lota lota | reverse complement strand
ATTTAATCCTGTCTTAATCTTGATTAATCTTAGTCTTCAATGAATCACATGAGGAAATGTGATCCTATTATTTTTATGTGTAAATGTGTTGCATACAGGTAAAACCAGAAACCCCATTTCCCAGAAATAGCTTACAGTTGAATGTGAACAATGGTTTATTCTTAAGCATGATTAACGCCCTCGTTACATGGCCAAATAAATGACCTGAAGATCAAATTTCTCACCCATATTCAATTTGCATTGCAAGTAAACTCATGGAGATTTGTGTGGTAAAAGTGTGACTATATTGTGATATTTCTTCTAGGAGTGTAACATAACGGTGATATTTGGGATAGGAGTGTGAATGTATAGTGTCCATTTTGGTAAGAGGTCAATAATATCATTGTATGGAGATATTTGGTGTCGCGGTATATCTGTATGGTGAAATGTGTGTTCAGAGTTCAACTGTACAGTGATGTTTCTGCCTTGAGTGTAGCTGTGATAGGTATGTGCATGCATGTAGTAACTAGGGTTATGGTTAAGTAGTTACACAAGTTGTAAATACTATTATACAACTAGTGTATATTAGTATATGAAAGCAAAAGATTATAATAATATAATTGTATGGTGATACTTGTCGTAAAAGTGTAACTGAGTGATATTCAATATGGTATTTTACGTATGAGTGCATGGTGAAAGTTACTTATACTTGCGCTAGGAGTATAATACTTATAATAATAAAACAATTATGTAGTGATATTTGTTGCAGAGGCATAACTCTCTCGTGCTATACATCGATATTTGTGCTAGCAATGTGAGTGTGAAGTGCTATTTGCGGTAGGGGTGTTTCGGTGTGAGCGCGCGGTGATACCTGCGTAAACGGGTAGGGGTGTTTCGGTGTGAGCGCGCGGTGATACCTGCGTAAACGGGAAGCGGTGTATGGTGGGATATCTGCGACCCAGCCGGCATGGTTGAGGAGGAGAATGGAAGGGTGGTGGTGTTGGTGTTGGTGTGTGTGTGTGTGTGTGTGTGTGTGTGGGGGGGGTGAATGGTATGATGAATGGTAAACGGAAGCGCGTGGGAGTGTTCACCTATGGAAATAAATTGAATTTGGGAGGAGGAATACTAGGGCAGAAGGAGAGAGAGTAGGGGAGTAGGGAGAGAGATAGAGAGAGAGAGAGAGAGAGAGAGAGAGAGAGAGAGAGAGAGAGAGAGAGAGCGAGAGAGAGGATAGAAGAGGAGCGCTCTTCTACCCACACTCTAGCGTTGTGTCGAAGACAGATCGCAGCTTGGCAACTGACTGACGAGGACAGCATGAGAGTGAGAGTGAGAGAGAGAGAGAGAGAGAGAGAGAGAGAGCGAGAGAGAGGAAGAGGAAAGAGACTCCAGTGGAAAACAGGAGCAGTAGATGCACTAAGTGGCAAACAGGAGAAGAAGAACAAGAAGACCTGGAGAACCCACGCGCGTCATCTCACATCATATATTAATGTATGTATATATATATATTTATTTATCCTCTTGAGAAGTGGCTGCTCTGCTGCTGGAATAAATGTGAGTATGAACCCACGTGAAGTAGGACCCAGATGAAGTCTCGGTGGTGGAAGAGCTCACACACGCACGCGTTGAGCAGGGCAGCGACCGGTCTCTACCTAACTCACAGTCCCTGGAGCTGAACGTGTCAGTGGCTATTTTGCTAGTTGACAGTTCTTCCTCGTGACAATCATCACGTAACAAAAATTTCACAAAAGAGTATTTTGTAATGTTTTAGCAGATACTTTTATCCAAAAGTAACTTACAGTGGGTTCAGATACATGCCATTAATGAGCAGTAGATGAGGCTTTTTGATAAAGGACAAGTGAAGATGCAGACATTGAGGGATCGAAGCCAGAACCTGTGGGCTGGGGAGTTAGAGCCAGACGGTTCTGGCTCTTGGTATCTCCACAAAGCTCTGGTCCCTCCTAATCTGGGATTCAGCAGTGCTACTATGTTATAGCAGAACGCCTCGGGGGAGACGGCACAGAGCCTGGGCAGGAAACCAGTAGCTCTAACGGTGGAGTTACGGTTTGTTTCCTGTTTCATAACGTCTATATTCTACCAAAGAAAACTCATTTGCACTATGGATGAAGGTTTCATAAGGGGCTTTTAGTGTGTATTACTACAGGGGCCAGTCTACACAGTGTTGTACCTTTATAGACACTTCTTTACAGATTACTACTGCTGGTCGAATATGTGTTTGCCAATTATGCGCTTACAGATCCCCACCTCCAGCAACATGATTGGTCGAAAGAATTATGAAGCAAAAGAAAGTCAACAGCCTCGTTCTCCCAGATTTGAGCTTGTCTGCCATCAGACTTTAGATATTAATCTAAAGTCTGATTTGTGAGACTAGGTCCTTCCTAAACCCCTGCCTTCCTGAGCCCAAAGGGAGGCCTGAGCAGTCCTTCCAACAGCTGTTGGCCTGGTTTGTCAATCTGTTCCGTACCATCATGTCCTTCTGTCTGTCTGTCAGCCTGTCTGCCTG
>JACYXH010000278.1:70000-140000 GCA_026745465.1 Lota lota | reverse complement strand
GGAAAAACTAGCTGAAGCATCACCACCACCAGAGGCCTGCTCTGCATTTGGTAACAGACACATACACACATTCAGACTTACACACACACATACACGTATGTACACACACACACACACACACACACACATATATTATAAAATATAAACACACATAAACACACAGGCAGGTTAAACACACACACACACACACACACACAGGCAGATAAAATACACACAGACATTAAACACAGTGAATCTCTCTAACTAGAGATGACAGTTTGCAGCTGTACGAAGACATGCCATATGGGAAGTGAGATTCAACTCTAAGGTAGAATCCTATTGGCTGACAGTTATAGGAAACATCAATACTAGGAGGAGGTGGACGTACAATGCAATGCAGTTTAACATGTAGTTCCTATTAGCCTCATTTGTATGTGTGTGTGTGTGTGTGTGTGTGTGTGTGTGTGTGTGTGTGTGTGTGTGTGTGTGTGTGTGTGTGTTTCACCTGGACATGTGTTGTTATTGTTGTGGTAGTTTATACATTAGGGATGGAAATGTACACTGAGCAATGTGTGTGTGTGTGTGTGTGTGTGTGTGTGTGTGTGTGTGTGTGTGTGTGTGTGTGTGTGTGTGTGTGTGTGTGTGTTACAGTGAAAGAGAGTATGTGTGTGTGAGTGGGCACCGAGCCGTGTCGCATTTTTCCATCACCGTGTATGGAGCTACTGCCTAGCAGCGGAGGGACCAGCAAGTGTGTGTGTGTGTGTGTGTGTGTGTGTGTGTGTGTGTGTGTGTGTGTGTGTGTGTGTGTGTGTGTGTGTGATCTACGGAGCGCTGCAGAGGAGGGAGTGCAGAGTGCTGACAATGCCTGTTTCTCCTGCTAGCCAGCTAATCCAGATAGCTGCCTGTATCTCCTGCTGGCCCACTAATCCAGCTAGCGGACTGTTTCTCCTACTAGCCCGCTATTCCAGCTAACGCTCTCGTTCTCCTGCTAGCCTACTAATCCAGCTAGCTCTTTCATTCTACTGTCCGCTATTCCAGTTAGCTCCATTGTTCTCATGCTAGTCTGCTATTTTGTGCTAGCAACCTGTTTCTTCTGCTTCACACTAATCCAGCTAGCTGTCTGTTTCTCCTGCTAGCTGGCTAATCTAGGTAGCTCCTTCATTCTCCTGCTAGTCTACTATTCCAGCTAGCTCCTTTGTTCTGCTATTAGTCCACTACTTCAGTTAGCTACCCATTTCTCCTGCTAGCACACTAATCCAACTAGCTGTCTGTTTAACCATTAGCCCACTAATCCAGTTAGGTCATTCGTTCTCCTGCTACTCTGCTAATCCAAATTGCTCCTTCGTTTTCCTGCTAGTCCCCTAATCCATCTAGCTACCCATTTCTCCTGCCATCACACTAATCCAGCTAGCTGCCTTTTTTTCCTGCTAGCCCGCTAATCCAGATAGCTCATTCATTCACCTGCTAGCCCGTTAATCCAGCTAGCCCGCTTCTCCTTCTGACCCGCTAATCCAGCTAGCTGCCTGTTTCTCCTGCTAGCCCACTAGTCCAGCTAGTTCTCTCATTCTCCTGCTAGTACTCTTTTCCAGCTAGCTCCATTGATCTCCTGCTAGTCTGCTTTTCCAGCTAGCTGCCTCTTTTTTTCTGATAACAGACTAATCAAGCTAGCTGCCTGTTTCTCCTGCTAGCCCGCTAGTCCAGTTCATTTTCTCGTTATCCTGCTAGTCCTCTATTCCAGCTAGCTCCATTGTTCTCCTGCTAGTCCGCTATTCCAGCAAGCTGCCTCTTTTTTCTGATTACACACTAATCGAGCTAGCTGCAGGTTTCTCATGCTAGCCCACTGATCTAGCTAGCTGCCCTTTTCTCATGCTAGCCCGCTGATCTAGCTAGCTACTTCATTCTCCTGCTAGGCTGCTATTTCAGCTAGCTTCATTGTTCTTCCACTAGTCCACTATTCCAGTTAGCTATCTGTTTCTCCTGCTAGCACACTAATCCAGCTAGTTGCCTTTTTCTCCTGCTAGCCTGCTAATCCAGTTTGCTCCTAATTTGCCTGCTAGTCTGCTATTCCAGCTAGCTTCTTCATACTCCTGCTTGTCCGCTATTCCAGCTAGCTCATTCATTCCCCTGCTAGCACACTAATTCAGCTAGCTACCTTTTTAGCCTGCTAGCATGCTAATCCATTTTGCTGCCAGTTTATCCTGCTAGCACAGCCTTTTTGTCCTGCCAGCCCACTATTCCAGCTAGTGACTCGTCTGGTATTCCAGCTATCTTATTCGTTGTCCTGTTGGATCTCCTGCTAGCAGGCTAATCCAGCTAGCTGCCCATTTCTCCTGATATAACAATAATCCAGCTAGCTGCCCGTTTCTCCTGCTAGCACACTAATCCAGGCTCTGGAGTGGCTCTGGGGGCATAATCCAGGATTAGGACCTCCTCCCTGCAGAGGCCTGGGGTCACGTTATCGGGGCTCCCCCCACACACCACCGTTGAATCTGCCTGAGGCACCTCGGCTCTCTACCCAGCGTGTGTGTGTGTGTGTGATTAGCGCTGCATTGCATCAGACCCTGCCTTGTCACCCTGAGGGGGAAACGGCAGTGTTGTTTAAATGAATAGAGGTTAAAACAGGGTATTTGGGTGGTGTGTGTTACGACCAGAGCCTTTCAGTTGTAAATGATGAAATCCGGTTTTCATTGAGGGAGACAAAAACAAGATTTCATCAGCTACACCAGTACCCCATGTTTCTGCACCTGACGTTTGAGCAAGGAACGTGTTGGAATTTAGGTGGCACATGTTGACATTTCTGTGTTGGCACATATTCACTGTCCTGTAACACAATTTCCATAACTAGGACATGGGCTGTCTTCATTCCAACACAAAATACGTCTGAAATGCAATCGCCTCTTTCACTATAGAGGCAGAGACGTTGTCTACTGCAGGTCATCAAACCCAACCAAGGTAGTTAGGAACCTATTAAGGTACTTGAGTGGATCTTTAGCCTTGATAGGATAACGATAGGGGGATAATTATAGGGGAAGGATCCTGTAGTGGCTAGGGTGTTTGACTCCCAGCCAAAGCATTATCGCTTCGATCCCCCATGTCCACAGCCTATTTCTCAAAACTCTTGACCAAGGTGACCCAGCCTGTACCTGCTTAGTAATGAGCTGTGTCTGTGTTCACTGTAAGTCACTTTGGACAAAAGCATCTAATAAATTACTAAATGGTAATAGTGACTCTAGATTGCAACAAAGACATTGTAAAAGTCTAGAGGGCTCTGGTCAATTGAATGAGTGCATCCACTAGTGCCTAAGGAACATTCACATAAATGAGAGAACTAGTAAAATGTAACAGTTCATAACAAATAGCAATGACCAACAATAGCTAAATATGATCTTTATCATTAAATAATTGACAATAGCCTATTACAATATTCCATGAGACTATATGCATTTTTGATGAATGAATACGATGCATTTAAATTGACACTGAGTTATTTAACAGATATACTTTTTTCCCAAAGTGTCTTGAAGGTACACGGGCGAGGATTATCAATATTGGAGAACATCCAAAAAGTGTTTCTAAATAGGAATCAGTCCAGTACCAGGTTATCAGTGGTAGGCCTAGTCACGCACACAACGGGATCATGTATAACACAGTAAAACACAAGTCATTTGAGACGCGCACATTCACTAGCTAATCAGCTCATCATCATCATCATAATCATCATCCCCCTTGTTATTCCTTCGGCTAGCATTTCCCTGACTGCCCATGAGGGACTCCAACTTGCGTCAGTGCTCGCGACCCGAGGGCCCCGCGGTACAGCGCACGAGGGAATAGCAACTGGTGTGCCAAAGCCGTAACTCTTTCTGCTGGTTTTCAGGATGAGTCAGGCACTTAGAAAACACATAAAGCAGACGACGTTTGACAGAAAAGTGATGATCGTAACCCGAGCTCCAATTAATCAAATGCTGAGATATATTTAGTAGAGGTACAGTCTATAAAAGCCAAAACGGAGATAACCATGATACTGCATATCTCTCGTCTCATTTGACTACCGTGTGGCGATCAAACGTGGACACGTGATCCCTTTGAGTCTAACGGCCTAGCGTCTGATAAAGTAACTTTAACTGCACTGAACTAACGTTTTAAAGGCTACAATGCCTTTAATTCAAGGGGGAAACAATTATTCTTGCTAATTCTACATTAGGATGTAGGCCTATACATTTAACAAATGTAAATCCAACTGTAAACCTAAATGATACAAAACTATATATTTTAAAAGTGACAAAATCATGACAAAAGTAATTCAATTTCACAACTCAACAATTTTAGATGAACATTCACATTCTGTTAAAAATGGGTATTAATAATAAATTAATCAATAAAAACGCCAGAGTGTAGCCCTACTACATTCAGCATCAACACTCAAGGAGCTCTCTGTGTCACAGTGCAGCAGCATGGCGACGCTTCGTCTTCCTCCTCCGTTACTGCTATCATTCGCAGGGGCGACAGCAGCAGCTATTTTCAGACACGCCTCATTTCCCCTCAATCTTCCCCTGACAAAACGCGCGGCGCCGACCTCTTCACTTAAACACCGACTCGGAGCTTGGCAAGAGCGAACGAGGCAAGGTTGAGAGATCTCGCATTGTTATGATAAGAGTGCCAAGTCAAAGCCATTTGCATTCAAGTGTGAGGAGAAGACATCTATTTTCGTGTTATGTGTACATGAATAGAACGAGCGAGAGAGGGAGAGTGAGGGAATAAGAGCTAGACAGAGGAAGAGAGATAGGGAGAGAGAGAGAGAGAGAGAGAGAGAGAGAGAGAGAGAGAGAGAGAGAGAGAGAGAGCGAGAGAGAGAGAGAGTCTCAACAGACAGACTTCTTAGAAAAAAACATTTAAGTATTTTTTTTAATGCAAAATCATAATACTCTGGAGGTCTTTGCAACATAAATAAATTGAATAACCTTTAAATAAGGAGAAGGAACAAAGGTCAACTCAGGCATATATTTATACATGTAGTTACAAGTTATAGCTAATGAAGGTTATACGTTTGGGTTGAACAAAATGACAATATGATAATATGAGTCAATAAGAACGTTTTTTATTGCCAACTTGACCTGAACAGAAAGGCTAATTTAATAAACCTTCAAAGGCCTATCACGTTACATACTTGGAAATCATTTCAAATGTTTAACTCAATGTCTTCATCTCACATACTGGAGTCAGAACAAGGTCCGACCACCTGATCAAGAGAAAAAACAACAGCAGCGTAATGTAACTGTTGATCTAGAAAGGCGTATTTGCTTCACACCCAGACAACAAAATACCTTTTGTTGTTCATATTAAAGCTGGGGTAGGCAATTTATTTATTTATTTGACTTTTGCTGACATTCTCTTTACTTCCCGACACCAATCACTATATCAAACACTGTGACAAAAAACAAAAAAACAACTGCTATTTGTGGCTGTGGAAGGCTTGTAATAAATCATTTCATTCCCCCTGAATGAAATGATTGAAGGACCTACCTGTCTACCCAGCTAGAGTCTTCCACAAGGCTAGGCAGACCTAATACTAAAGCTGTGAAGCTAGTCATGTGTTTTGGGGGAGGGACTTTGGAAGATTTTTTTCGGTTGGATACTTTCTAAATCAAACTTGCCCTGGCAGGTTTCTCTAAATTGCTTACCCTAGCTGCTGTTACACCTTCAGAAAATCCCACATTTTATACCCATTCAAATTTTTTATTTTTTGTGTAGCATCTTATCCTAGCTATCTTTGTTGTATTTGGGGAAAGGGTTAAACTATCAATACCGACAGCGATATATTGTTGTTTATCTTTATTCTGACAAATATACTTATTGTAAGTCGCTTTGGATGAAAGCGTCTGCTAAATGCCCTAAATGTAAATGTAAACGTTAAATATATATGTATTTTTCATAATATATTTTCTTTTCTTTCCTTTTTTATTTTATATATTTATATTTACAATATATATGCACTTTTATTTTTATATTATATCTATATTTTATAAAAAAAAAAAATATATATACATTTATATAGGGAGGTGTGGGATTTTTTCTCCGGTTGGATTCTTTCTAAATTTAGCTTACTCTGGCTGGTTTCTCTAAATTGCATACCCTAGCTGTCGTTACACCTTCAGAAAATCCCACATTTTATGCCCATTAAAAAAGGTTATCAATATAGACTCTTTTTTGTATATTACATGTATATATATATATATATATATATATATATATATATATATATTGGTAAATGAACTGAGTGTGCCTTTGCACAGTGCCCCCCAACACACACACACACACACACACACACACACACACACACACACACACACACACACACACACACACACATACACACCTCTCTCTTTCCTAAATCCATTAACAGCTGCCTTGATGGAGCAGCCGGTGGTGGTGTAGTCTGCAGTGCAGCAGTGGCAGGTCCATTAACACCTCCAGAGGCAGAGGGCCTGGCCCCCTCCATAAACAGCCCGGTCGGGGGTCCTTCCTAATGGTCTAGGCTCATTCCCTGCTCGGCCTGCTCCAGGTGTGGAAGTTGGGCCCTGTAATTGATAATTAGGGGGCAATAAGCCGGTGGTCAATGCAGGCCTCGCGACGACAGAGGGAGAGGGAGAGGGAGGGGAGGGAGAAATGGGAGGAGGGAGCTGTCACTCACTCACAGAAGAGAGAGAGAGAAAGAGGAGAGGGGCCAGGCTGTAATTTGACCAATATAATGATCTGTGTGTGTATGTGTGTGGTGTGTTTGTGTGAGTGGCGCAATTACACGTTTTAACACAATTAACATATTACTACAAATAGTATTTCATTTCATTTCATGTTTAATGATGATCCTATGTAGGCTTTTTTGTTTTTATCCAAACGACACAATGAATTAAGATACAACACAGATGTTTATTACAATTTCCACAATGATTGCTACAGATGTTTATCCTTAATTTATTGTCAAATCTGTTAAGTTACTTGATTCATCCCTGAGGGGAAAGAAAGGTGTATTTCTCCAGCCATGTATCATACATGCCTTCAACGGCTCTTAAAAGCACTGGATAGGATGAGTATGTTCTGTACTAAATCGTCTTCTTTGTTTTGTGTTTTTGAACCAACATTAAAAATGAAAGCAGCAGCAACAGCAGACAGGCCAGCTGAGAATCAGGGCAGACCTGTAATGCATACCTCTGTACCCACAGATTGGCTCCCAGCCGTACGGTTAAGCCACAGACAGATCTTATCAATGGTTAAACCAGCACATTCACTTCTCCGATTCATGTCCTCCTCCTGTGAACATCTGGGCACTGCACTAATATGCCCGAGGAGGACGGTGATAAGCTTATTATTAAACTACCTTCTTTGGCATCACAAAAAAAAATATGGAATCGAATCCCCATGTTGGTCATCCAAATGTAATTTACGTGTTTATTGTCATTTTCCCTTTATCATGTTTTGTGCTCTTGAAATGCATTAACCTTGAGAGAAGACATCAATCTGGAGATAATGGCTGTAATTGCAGGCAGACAGACCTCGACATCACAGGCAGGCAGTCTTGGACTCACACACGTGCACCCCCCCCCCCCCCCCCCCCCCCCTTTCACACACGCAGATACACACAAACACACGCACACCCATGCCTACATACGGCAACAAGGGCACACATAAGCGCACGTTCACGTACCCACATAAGGCGACGGACACACAGGCGTGCGCGAGCACACACACACGATAATTGCTTACAATTATTTAGGTCCCCGGGTGATCTTATGGTTTTGGTTAGGATAATTTCCAACAAAATTTCCTCTGGAAATCCATTATCCACTTCTCTCAATGATGACTTGCATTCATCAAGCCAGTTAAGAGAATAAGGAACTGAAACCCAATAGGAACAAGTAAAGGGGGACGTTGTAACAAAAACACAACATGAGCAAAAAACCACCAGACAGTTTTGGTCATTTTGTAACAATGCCAAGCTGTGATCCAATTTGATAAGTACAGATGATGTTTATATGTTTTCCAAGAACAATCATGAAATTATTGAGGGAGAAGCAGAGAACCAGGCCTTCCTTGAAAGTCTGAGAAACATCCAAGAAACACTAGCGCGCGTATGTGTGTGTGTCTGGTGTGTGTGTGTCAGTTAGACCCCTCTTGAGAACACACACCTGACGTCGGTGTCTGATGCTATCTCCACAGCTGTCCTTGACAGTAAGTTGATCGTTGCCATGTACCAGAGTTTGAGCCCCTTCTCTCTGTCAGACAGCCGAAGCAGGCGGAGAGATAAGGTTGTTTGGGATCACTATGGGTTACGTTCTAGGAAAAACACATGTTGACAGTTAACCTTAACCGTTTGCTTTGCCACGGAGATGGCGGTCATGGTCGTGGGGGGGAGGGTGTGGGCTATTTGTCACAGGAACAAAATAAACGCAACACAAATGAAAATGTGGGTCGTTTTTAAAGAAACGTTTTTTGTTTTTACCTTTCTCACAGGTAATTTCTATCAAACGGTTTTTAGACCAGAGGAAGAAAATGTACTTTTTCAATTTCTATTGCAAGATTTTGAGACAGGAGGAAGAAAATGTAGTCACCACAGAGAGGATTAGGGCTCAGCACAGACCGCATACGGGCACACTTACTGCCGCATGCGCCATTAGGTTAAAATAAATCCCTCTTCAGCAAAGAAATATTTTCCATCTTCCCAGATGTTTATAAAATAAAAAAAATAAAAAAACTGTTTTTGGAAGAACTACACATAACTGTTGGGTATATAGGACGATGAAATTAAACCGACTCTCAGGGTAATTGTAACACAAGTATTCTGTTGTTTTTAATAATATGCTAAATGAATAAAAAAGCATTTTTGCAATGACGTGTACAATAATGGACCAACAAAGTGTAACGGTAGTGTACATTCAACACTGTGTTCCCTGTGTGGCTGCAAACTCACAGTGTATGTGCGTGTATGTGGATGTGCAGACATTCATTGATTTGTTTGTTCGGAAAATAACATTTGAATAGAAATGTACATATGGACATGCATTCATCTGCATGTGTGCACCGACCCACATGCACACAAATGCACACAGACACACACTCACACACCAATTACTTTCCATCTGTGCACTTTCGGATAGCTCGGTTCGGAACCTCCACCTAGCCTCAAAAGATTCTCCAGACGTTTGAGGCAGGCAGCTGCATATGATAACTAATGGAGAGGAGAGACGAGCAATACACAACGCCGTTTACTGAGACTGCATGGTGACAACCAGAGTGGCGGGGGGGGGGGGGGGGGGGGGGGGAGGAGAGAGCGAGGGGGGAGGGGGATTTATGGAGAGGAGAGGGGGGTGAGAGAGGGATAGGGAAGGGGGAGAGATAGATGGAAAGAGAGGGAGATGGCGAGAAAGGAGATGAGTGAGAGGAGGTGAGAAAGGGAAAAAAGAACGGGAGTGAGGGACGAAGCGAGGAAGTTAAGTGAGAGAGAGAGGGGGAGTGAGAGTGAGAGGATGGATGGGGTGGGGCGCTGGGGGGAGGATTTTTAAGATCCTAATGTTACCTTTTAGCAGCAATCTGAAGATGCTGGGGCCCCAGGAGGGCCACTTCAGCAGCCCACCTGGGACCGCCTCACAGCTGGGACTTGCAAATCTGCAGAGCGCTACAGTCAAACCGCCCCCCTCCCACCTCCCACACAATCTGGTTTTATGTTCTCCTCCACAGTGACAAGATGGAGACCCTGAACAGTTGGTCGTTCTCTTTGCTCTTTTCTTTTTTTCTGATGACTGGTATAATTACGGGCTTGGTCGGGGGGGTTGGGGAGGGTGGACATCAAAGACCCCTGCTCCTCTAACTCATTACCAGATGTGTGGAGGTCACAGCAATGTGTATATGTACACACACACACACACGCACGCATGCATGCACACACACACTCGCGCAAACCTACACGTGCTAAATGAAAATACATGTTAGTGGATACATTCGTGTGGACGGACTGTTAGTTTGGTGTAAACAGTGCATCGACGTTGTCATTCATTTGAAGGTGAGGGTGGAACGACTGCAAAAACATTATTGAACACAAGGTGTGTGATATATTAAAATACATCCACCATATATCTGCCTCTCTTTGTCAGGCGACAATGTCTCATCCATAGACCAGTGGTATTCTTTATTGGACAGAAATTCTGTGAGTAACGCGTTCTACTGCTGCTTCCATCTTTTCTTCAGCGGACACCTCTTATATCATTATGATCAAGATATACCCCTCCCCAACCTCCTCCTACCTGATGCCAGTGGGCAGGGCATTTAAAGCAGAGAGAAATTATGACTATGAGATTTATCTATGATTTTCTTTTTACCATAATCTGATTTGGGTAATATGTTGAGCCCTACCCTAAAGGAAGTGTTTTGTTTTCTGTCAACACATTCTTGTTGTATATATATATCTTTTTTTTAAAGAATTGCTCATGCAAGGATATATCTATATCATATTGCTAAATATTTGTAATAACTGCTTGAAATGCAAATACACAGTTGTGAATTATCCGAAAAAATTAAGAAGAGAAAAGCAACGGATAATTCTTTGTAATCTTCTTTGTGAGTTCACCCTTCTTGCTTTTGGAGGATTGGGATTTCACATTGAGAGAAAGGCAGTTGCCTTGCACAGACTTCAGATATGCAAAACATAATTTCCTTATTCACACAGACATTCCACACCTTATTTTACCCCACCCAGTGATTACCAGGTCAAGGCCAATAAACAAATCCAGTCCGTACAGATTCATTCTGTTCTTCAATGAGATTTCTTCCTGTAAAGCCTCTGGCATCAGCCCCAGTTTAGCAGCAGGCTGAAACCTGTAGTGTCTGTGGACCGGCGAGGCCGATGATTGTCTGTTTTTAGCTCGACCAATAGAAAAGAGCTTCCCTCGCCTCCCTTCCTCAGTTCTAGCGCCGTGTTGAGCATCATGTTGAATCCATTCCCAGTAAGGCAGTGAAGAGGAAGTCCTGAACAGGGCGCTGTACTAAAATGGCGACTGCGGTCAGAGCACTCAGGGCTCCTGCGCTATGCTCTGCTAACGGCACGTGCCCAATAGACGGTGGCCATTAAAACCCCCCAGTCACCTACCTCCGTACGTCCCACGCGGCTTTAAGACTTGCGGAAGGTGAAAATGTCCCTGGCCTTGGAGCCCCTCTTGCCCTCGGGAGAGGGGGTGGGCGTGGGGTTGGGGGTGGAGGTGGGGGAGGGCGAGCAGGGCTGGGGGACAGGGGTGCCTCCATAGGGGCAGCTCTGGGAGTCCAGGTGTTCCCCGGAACACTCCACGGTGGGGATGTAGCGGCTGTCCCACATGCCTGGCCCACACAGCTTACACAGGTCGTGGAGGCTGCAAGGGATTCTGGGTAGGAGGCGGAACTGGTAGAGCAGACTGCGAGCCTGTTGGGATGGAAGAGGAAGAAGAGAGGGGGTCTGGTTAGGTCAGTGTGGTAGCTGGGACAATGCATAGCTGCAGGGGGAGGGTTCTGTAGTGTTTGGGTTCTACCGGTAGGCATCCTTGAGCAAGATGCATAAAACAGACTGAATCTGAATTCAGTGTCCCTTTGTATAAAAAGCACCTTTTAGAAATGGCTAAATAGTAAATAGCATATCAAAAATAATGATAGTGTTTTTATTTGCATGACAGTTTAAAGATTTGAGTCAATCAACATCCTTGTTCCGTGTTGTTCCTGAAAGTCATCCTGGAGTAAAAGTACAGATATCTTAGTTGAAGGTGAGTCTGGTAAAAGTTAAAGTATCAAAAGTATTTGTTAACCTTGGTTAAAATGTAAAAAGTAAAAGTAGAAAACGACATAGGTAAACATTTGCGGTGACTATGGTCCCGGGTGTTCGTCTTCGGAAGTCATTCATTAGCACCATTACCGATAGTGGATGAGGGGGATGTGTTCATACCACTGCTTTTGCTGTAGCTTACGGACATGCGGTTGTGATTTTCCAGCAAATATGATTTGGGCTGGATGTGCCTTAACCTGACAGTAAAATCGTCAGTTATTCGCAAGCATACGCGACTCGCTAAAAATAACAAGGCGTTAGATCTGTAAGGATAATCCATTAGCTCGATAAGACAATTCTTTTAAGATTCGAATTTGTAGTGAGTAACCTGAGTCCACTGCAAATGTATTGGAGTAAAAGTAAGATTTTCTTAGAAAATACAAAAACTCATGTAAAGATACTCCAAAAAGCAACTTAAGTACTGTGACAAAATATTTCTAGTTTGTGACTTCACACCACTGGGCTTCACCTGAGCGGTTTATTTACAGTAAAACAACCCCTGCTTAATATTGCCCCCGCACAAACGCTGCATGCTAACCGGGCAAATGGTTCATACGTCTTTGTTGCTGCAATGCTCACGCACGCACGCACGCACGCACACCACACACACACACACACACACACACACACACACACACACACACACACACACACACACACACACACACACACACACACACACACACACACACACACAAGAAAGCACAGTAGCTGGGGACGGTAGAGACGCAAACAAACAATAAATCTTGTGCATTGCTAGGAAACCATTCAGCACTTCAAGGCACTTGATCCATATACAGTATATCAAGGTTACCCTCCCACAGCCTAGACTGGGGCTCTATAGTACTCTACAGAACAGTACTCTACATGACCTGCATGGCTGAATAACCAAACACATCTTGTGAGGATATTTACAGATTCAGGGTATGCAGGTTTACAGAGCAGCATATATAGCAGAAAAGCATGTTTAACATGCAAACAACTTTCAATTAAAGGGTTGTTTTCCCTAATTTCTCCAGTGGTAAGGTGCAGTTAATAATATATGGATTGCATAAGGCTTTTAAGATCTGTGCAATTATTCAAACACAAGCAAATTCAAGAACATTTTATACTATATATGATACATGAATGACGTTTAAAATGTTTCAAAATGTCATTTAGAAAATGTTTTACATTTTGTTTTGTTACTTGTAGACATCATTAGAAAGATTCAGACATTTTAAGGTCCAAGTACCATTTCCTAGCATAGATTAGCATAGATTAGCATAGTGCCCAGTGTTTTGCCGTTACCTTCCGTAGCACCAGCTCTCCATTCATGTGCATGGACAGGTTGCTGAAGTGAAGCAGCATTTGGTCAGTGGCTAGCTGCAGTTCGGTCACATCCTCGCCATACAACACGATGATGGCCACGCACAGAAACAGGTGGAAGTAGTCCGTCTGTGGAGAGGCACCGGCTGTTTACCCAGCAGAACTACTGCATCACATCGAGAATCATAATCATAACAATTCATTTAATTTGCATAGCACTTTTCTGTTTCACTCCTGTTGTACTTATAATACACTTTTGATAGATAAAGGTCAACGTCATTGTGAATGTGAATGAAAAGGAACGTGCATGGATTGGAGCCAGGTGATATCGTAATGTACAATATTAACTGGATGAGCTGTAATGGCTCTACGTAATTGGTCATTATATCCCAGGAGTGTGGTTTCATTTCCTATTCGGAACACAACGGACATTTCTTCCCGCACTATTTTAATAAAAACATTTCTGTCGCAACCAGTTAGAGGTTTTGGGGAACTAGTTATAGATACCAATTAGATAATACATTAAATGTTACTATTGCACAGATAAATATTTACACATTATATTGATATATTTTACAATAAAGAAATTATGTCAAAAATCCTTGTCTCTAAATTTAGCCCCCCCCCTCGATAACAGACCTATATAATATCCACATAAAAGATGATTGCTTGTAAGAACAGGTATAAATATTAATATTACTAATAACATTATCACCATCATCATCATTACCATCAACAATGATAATGCTGATATTTACATGAATAATAATAGTATCGTTTTTGTAATACATCAACTTTAGTTGAGTACAGATATGGACAAGAAATAAGCGTATATGAAATCCAACATTTCTTCTGTCCCTCTTCCATTCCTCCAAGCCCATAAGGGAGCTCATTTTGTGACCTTACCTAAAAAGAAAACACAACACAACACAACACAACCCCCATAGGACCCCAGCCGTGGTTGCATGAGAACAGGCAACCCTGTTATCACCCACACACCTTGTTATTCTCCATCCGGTAACAATGAGTGCAGTCATTTGTGACATGAAATCAGAGGAGAGCAAGAGACAAGGGACAAAACAACGCACATGCATAGAACACCAGTATGCAATGCAAACGCAGGGTGCTTCTGTTATAATCTAAGATAATATAGCGTACGCTTCTTAGTGCTGTACATGTCATTAACCTCCAGCTCATGTGTCCTGCTTCTTTTTGCACAAAAACAGCTTTTCATTTCAAGACGGATCTATAATATGATCTAGAATTATACAGATTCAGAATATTGAGGTTTTTATTTCACTGAAGGATGATATAGTGCTTATTATTGATTTAACATCTGAGGGTCGCATTGGTTTTTAGCTCCTCGCGTGTCTAGTATGATTTCATTGTCTGGTGTTTATTTATTGTAATCTGACTATTGTATGGTAACTTGCACTGTAATCAGAGCATACTTGAGAATGAGAATGTCACTTCTCAATGTGTTTTTTCCCCCTGGATAAATAAAGGTTATGGTTGATACATGATATACATACTTTCCGTCTTCAACCAACACTCTGGCACTGAACAAGGCTTGTGTCCTGATGCAGCAGTCTAAAAGCAGCCCTATGACAGCAGGGATAGCGTCTGGGAATGAGGAGCCCTACGAGCCAGGAGGATACAGTATATTTCCTCCTGAGTCACATGACAGCACTTTACTAAGATGGCATTCACTGACCATCTGCAGACGGCTTCAAACATCTTCAGCTACCCCACCCCCGCAGCAACACATTCTTTTTCCTCACTTCCACTTTCTCTCCTTTGGGGTCAAACTCTTTCCTTTATTCTCTCTTTCCCTTCGCCGTCATTCCGCACAGTCTGAGCATCTGTCTTTCAGACGTATTGTTTTCCACTTGCTCCGAGATCATTGGACCACACCTCAGGAGGGTCTCTGCATGCGTTTTATCCCCACTTCCCCCTCCCTCCTCCTCCTCGCAAGACTCTGCCCACCCTTTAAAGCGCCTCAAACACACAAATCCTCCTCACTGTCAAAATAGAGAAGAAAAAAAAATCACCAGAAAAGAGGCCCCTCTGCATCGCCCCATCCCGCCCTCCATCCCCCGCTCACTGAGCCGTTTGTTATGTTTAATTTCCCTGTTTCCACATCCTCCCCTGTTGCTTGACTCATTAGATTTATTTAGATTGATCGCCTCTTGTTGTTGTAACTCCCAGGACCCTATGACCTGCTCTGTTGGGACAGACATCATTGAATGAAATATATATATGCATCTTCAAAGACTGAATTGAAACAAATACGTTTTGTTGCCTAGAAGAGATAAGTCATCTGGCTCCATCCAATCTTCTAACACTCATTAGGTCAACCCTGGTGAAATTGGATAGAATCCCATTAATCACCACTCGTTTGATCACATCCTGTCATTAACTGACAGGGGAAAATGCCTGTTAACATTAGGCTGTCAGATTCTTCTACTCCTAAAATTCAAAAAGAAAAATCCACCAATAGACAAGCGTTGGCTTCAGCGACCGACGTCGTCAGTCTCTAGTACAACACAATGTTTCCAACGCTGAATAAAGTCCCGGTGTCCGCCTGCACATTCCACACGCAATTATGTGTGGACTGAAACGCTCCTTCCAACACGTCTAATCATTTCTCTCCAGCAACTATTCCATGACAACATGTCCAGACCCAAGCCACATCACGCGGAACCATGACCCAAACTTGTTTTCTCAGTGTGTGTGTGTGTGTGTGTGTGTGTATAAATGTATATCTGTGCGTGTATCTGTGTATGTTTATACATACTAGGGCTGTCAACCGATAATAAAAAAAAATCTGATTAATCGCATGATAATGCTGTGATTAATCGTTGTGGAGTGTGTGTGGCGAGGGGTGGTTTAACCTATGCCCATTGATTACTCAATGCACAACAGGTGTGCAGCCTCAACCAGCCCCAGAGTTCAATCAGTCTGACTCGCGCCAGGTGAGGCTGCTTAAACCTGCCATCAACCACACACACTCCACAATTGCAATAGCAATGTTTGCTGGGAAAAGCCCCCAAATGAAGATGAAGATTTTAAATACATTCAATTGTTGTGCCTTATAGGGCTTGTTGTAGTAATGTACTGTTGTACTAATGTAAAATCCTAAATAAACGTAAATATACTGTATCCTAGGCGAATCCAAACGTTGTTTTGCCACTTCTCGCACGAGAAACACAATGTCACCCCATGATGACTAATAATTTCCAGATGAATTACTAAACAATGACCAAAACACCATTACTACCATTAACATTCCTCTGCTTCTATTCTTCTGAAATGGTGGCGGGCATTAAGATCTGACGTCACGATGTACAAGCCCTATTCCACAGGGGAGCTCTAGTTACCTCGCAACGCATACATACTAGTGTGTGTATATGTGTGTATATACATGTATGTGTATTTGTATGTGTGTTTATATGTGTATATACGTGTGTGCAAGTGCATCTGTCCGTCCATGTGTACACGAGTGCCTGCGTGCCAGTTTAAACCTCCACAGCAGAGACCAACGTGACCTAATGCGGTCCTCACTAACCTGGTAGTGTGCCCAGCAGGCCTCCCACATGCGCAGGGCGTCGTTGTCGGGGAACTCCCGCTTGAAGCAGAGCAGCACCCAGCGGTGGCAGAAGAGCAGCTGCAGGCCGTCCTCCCCCAGCTGGGTCAGGTGCTGGTGGAACTGCGGCAGCATCAGACGCAGCAGCTCCCGCAGGTACATCTACAGAGGTGGATGGGGAGGTGGGAGGTGATGGGGGGGAGTGGAAGTGGGTGAGTTGATGGGGGTGGAAGTGGGTGAGTTGATAAGGGTGGTGGTGGTGGGTGGGTTGATGTCGGGGGTGGGGGTGGGTGAGTTGATAAGGGTGGTGGTGGTGGGTGGGTTGATGTCGGGGGTGGGGGTGGGTGAGTTGATGTGGGTGGTGGTGGGTTAGTTGATGTGGGTGATGGTGGGTGAGTTAATGGGGTGGTGGAGGTGGTTGTGGGTGAGTTGTTGGCGTGGCGAAGGTGATGTTGGAAGAGTAGGTGATGGAGGTGATGGTGAAGTGGAGGTGATGGTGGTGTTAAGGAAGAGGTGATATGGTGGTGGTGGAAGTGGTGGGATTGGTGATGGTGGAGGTGATGGTGTTGGTGTTGAAGGTAAAGGTGAGAGGGTGATGGGGTGGTGGAGGAGGTGATGGGAATGATTGAGGTGATGGGGCGGTGGAGGTAGTGGTGGAGGTGACGGGGTGGCAGTGGAGGTGATGGGGTGATGGAGAGAAGGTGGAGAGGTGGATCAGGAGAGGATTTGCATGTTCCATGTGAATGCTGTGTAATTAAAGAGCTCCGGCGACAGCAACTCTACAGGTGTGGAGCAGTAGAGGTTATGGCACGTTGGGAATTTCAACACAATCGCTCTCAAACAAAGCTGCTCATCATCATGAGAGGAAACTTTAACAAGTATTCAACTGGTCGTCTGCACTTCTTTCAGTGCTTAAAACCTGCCCTTTACCAACACTACCTCAGTGGTGATGGACATGAAGCACGCAACCTTAAGTACTTCCATTTAATTTTTCACTCTGTCTACATTTGTTCGTTAAGTTAATTTGTCTTTATAAAATGCATAAAATATCTATATAGTTCTGCCTTCCCCTATTCTTATGTACAGTACATTAGGGACAATGTCCCTATTGTCCCTGGCTACCTTGAAAGGTGATTTAAAATCGAGAATATTATCAGTAATTATTAACAAATTACAGTGTTTCCCCTATACTTTAACTTTATAGGTATAATACATTTTAAGTAAAGGATACAAATACAGGATACTCTTTTCCACCTTGTTGTGAACAACATACAAACAAAGACCATGCCTGCCACACACACACACACACCAACCCAGCCCCTAACCCCCACCCACACCCACCCACCCAGACCCCCCCCCCACCCGTCAGTACCAGCTGGCGCTCCATGTCCTCGTCGCGGGGTGAGCTGATGAAGATGGTGTTCTCCATCAGGCCCACGAAGCACCAGAAGGTGTCGCTCTCATCCTGGACCTCCGTCAGCAGGGGGGCCACCAGGTCGGACATGCCCTGGCAGTAGCCCATGTCCGGGTTAAACACAGCGTAGTTCAGCAGGATCCGCCTGGAGGGAAGGGGTGGAGGGGTGGAGGGGAGGGACGCAGGCCAAGATAGGACATGTCACTTACCTGCACACTCGCTTGTCATTTAGTATTTCGTCGTTTAGCAGACGATTTCAAGAGACTATCAGTGATATATTTTTTTAGATACGTGTTATTAATGAGCAGGATTAAGGATGCCTACTGTGGACATTGGGGATTCGAACCCACAACCTTTCAGCTAGGAGTGGACAACCACCCTCTGCTACTCACAACCAGAGACAACCCTTTTTTTGGAAACCCAAGAACTTAAACCACTTACAGCACAGCACACTGACATTGTTGTTGTTACATGATTCACCCTTTGTTATGCAACAGTGGCTTTGGTAACAGGACAGATGATGAACAGCACAACACAAATTCCAACCATGATCATCGTTCCATCTAAGTCTCATTGAACTTCATTGACTGGTTGCTATGATAGTTGTAGACTTCATGAAAGGAATAATGAAAAACCAAAGCTGTCTTTCTTGGATTGCCAGTATTTGGCTAAGCAAATAAAAAGTATATATTTCCGTGTTACTGTTTCCATATAGGGTTATTTCAGGATTCTGGCTTTTTCGCCTTTTGTGATTCTTCCCGGGGTTAGACAAGAGCAGTGAGACCACGTTTTTTTCGATCGGTTCAGTGATCCCCCCCCCCCCCCCCCCCCCCCCCCCCGTACATAACCGGTAGCCGTTAGCATAAGCGCAGCAAAGTTAATTCCCAGGTGCCTGAGCATTATCTCCACAACTCATCTTAATACACCTTCCATTTAATCCAAACATCATCTTTTTACGTGTGTATATCTGGAATAAACTACGTTAAAGAGGCAAATTACAAAAACAAGAATGCAACTTATTTTACAAGCAGTTACTACAGCACGATTTTGTTCTAAATAACCGTTTGTTCTTCTGCTTCTTCAAATCAGTTGTGGTGTTATTGTCGGGGCTAACTATATCGTTCTATTTCATGTAGGCTACGCCGTATAGGCTTCGCCTTATGGGCTTGTCCCGTGCGCGCACTGAGCATTTCAGCAATGCACCAATCAACGTGGGCACCGCCCACATTTCCCACGGCACCGTGTATATAAAGCGGCGCACAGCAGCGCTCGTTTCAGCAATTGCCTGAACTAATCAACAAGAAGAAGTACTATGAAGACTTCTAGCAGCAGTGGCGTAGTGGAGTCGGCGGAGGTACGGCCCTTTTCAGGGCCTCTCTGCTCCTCTTGCCCGGCGGCCCTCATACCAGATGACAGGCACGCGGCGTGCTTCCATTGCCTCGGTGCGGAGCTCCTGAGGAAGAAGAGGAAGATGACCTCGACGTTGGATCCGCGTCGGGGATGTCTTCGTGGATTTCGGAGGTTTTGCCCCCGGAGAAGCGGAAATCATGGGCGAGGCAGCGGCCATCAAAGGCATCACCATGCCACCACCCCCGCCGCTTCTTTGGGAGCGGACGTATGAGGGGCCTAGTGGCTCGCCGCAGTTGGCATTTTGGGTTTCCTTAGCTCCGCCCCCGGTGGTGGCGGACGTAGGAGAAGCCTTGTTGCTCTGCTTCTTTTTCCTTTTTTCATGGTTCTATGAAATACAGGTTTGAGTCAGAGATTGCAGACTCTTTCTCTTGATCATCGCTTGATTGCGTGATCTTAGGAGGAATTAAGAGTTTTTTATTAGTTGTGTTTTGCACATCTTCGGCTTATTGAGTCTGATGTGCCCTGAGACTAGGTCATTGTTGATTTGGGTCCAGCAGGAGTACATTTATCGGGCTCCGCTCGCAGCTTCACCTTAAGCTCCACCCATAAGGCGAAGCCTAGACGGCGTAGCCTACATGAAATAGAATGATAGTCATGTTATTCATAACTCTAGTTCTATGATTGTATGCGTAGCCGTCTAGTTTTCCACCTGCTGTACCCTCCAAATTCTGAAAGAATAGCGTGGAGGACGAGCGCGGCTGTGCGCCGCGTTATAAACACGGCGCCGTGGGAAATGTGGGCGGTGCCTACGTTGATTGGTGCATTGCTACAACTTTCAGTGCGCGTGAGTGCGCACACGGGACAAGCCCTTAAGGCGAAGCCTAGACGGCTATGCCTACAATCATAGAACTACAGTTATAATAACATAACTATCGTTGCGCAGTCCAGCGGCGGAACCAAACAACAAAAAGTATTGTCTAACCCTGGTAGGGATCACAGAAGACGTAAAAGGCAAAATCCTGAACTTTGCCTTTAAAGTATAATAATATTCATAATAATACTTGTGTTATCATTTCTTCGATCAGACTATCCTATGTAATAATATATTTATTAAAACTTAAAGTTGAATATGATAATCAAATCAAATATTTAATGAAACCGCCAGCTCCTCAGGAATGTGACGACTGATAACGCGATGCTATGCATATTAAACAGCTCTGGCAGGTGCTACTGGCTACATTAAACACAACCACGTGAGTGAGAAACGCACGACGCCTCAATTCGACACATTATACCCAGACATGTACCAACGGCCATAATGAGAGTCGCATCGCTAATACGCTATTCAAATCCTCTTGTCCCTCCTTTTAATAAATAAATTTAAAAAAAAGCCATTAGCAGTGAGTATGAGTCAATCGTGCTGTAGGGGACTCAACAAAGCGTGAAACATGTTAGCCGTTTCCCCGAGGGCTGGTGGTATGAAATGAAGAGGTACTAGAGTGTACAGAGTCAGGCTTCTAGCAAGGCAGGTCTGAAATTGTGGAGGAATTATAAAGAACAGGCAGAGAAAATCTGTGGCTTGAGAGACAGAGAGAAAGAGGGAGTATTTTGTTTTATAGATTTGGTCTTTAGATATCATTTTGAATATGTTTAGTATGTTTAGTATGTTTAGTATCTTAGTGTTTTGCATATTTTGGTCGTTTTTAGTTTAAATATTTCTGAATGCATGTCAAAATCATTATTTGGACTTTGTTTCATTATTTTTATTGAATTAAGTGAAATGCAAGCAGCAGAGAATAAGAGATGAGAGAAAGACAGTGAAAGGGAAGACAGACAGACAGACAGAGATATGAAGTGTGAAGAGAGTGAAGCTGAGGGGGTTAAAATGGGGCATAATTTAAGAAGAATGAAAAAATGAAAAAAAGGTGACAGTTGAAGCAAAGGGGAGCTGACAAAGGAGAGTGAGACAAAGTGACAGAGAGAGAGAGAGAGAGAGAGAGAGAGAGAGAGAGAGAGAGAGAGAGAGAGAGAGAGAGAGAGAGAGAGAGAGAGAGAGAGAGAGAGAGAGAGAGAGAGAGAGAGAGAGAGAGAGAGAGAGAGAGAGAGAGAGAGAGATTTCCCCCAGACCTCATGATCTCCACATTGGGGTTGTTCTCCCCTCTGAAGAAGAGGTTGCTGCGGTCCGTCCTCACCACGTCCTTGTCCACCGTGAACTGGACCTTCCTCCAGAACTCACTGTGCTCCTCAGGGGTCATGGACAACCTGCACAGACCCCAGACCCAGGACCCAGACCCAGTCAAAGACACAGAGGAAACCAGATTCACAGCAATTTTAAAAGGGAACAGTCACATTTAGTATGTACTTAATAAAAGTCACAATAACAAAAAGTTTGACTTGTAAGTGTGACTCTGGTGTAAAAAATTACACCATTATTAGCTCGTAAATGCAGAGGTGTAGGAAAAAGAGAGGAGAAGGGAAGGTGGATGTGTGGTTGGAGGCGGTGGGGAGGTCATGTCTCTATCAAAGACACTCGTCAAAGGACAACAACACCCCCGCAACAATACACAGTTATTATTGTATTATTCACCTTGCAGGTAATAAAGCAGTGCTGTCCTTTGGAGGTGTGTGTGTGTGTGTGTGTGTGTGTGTGTGTGTAAAGGGTGGGGGGATTTAATTAACACTGTTTTCCATGAAACCCCATAAGGAACAACGGCTGCACACCTGCTGCCGTTGGAAAAGTTGAACAATTGAAGTCATTGGTCTGGGATTTGTATTCGCCATCGGTTAGATTATGAACAATTTAGTCAAACGGTCCAACTTTTTACAGGTAACGATGTTGATGTTGCTGACTGTAATTTTTTTCTCAACACACATATGAAGCAGTACTATCTTATATTCAAAAATAGCCCAGAGTGACTGTTCCTCTTTAATACCGAATGCTGTTAGCTCATTGGCATGAACTGATACGAGCAACTGTTGACGAGTAAGGCACATATACAGTGGAATGTCACAGTTTAGGAATACACGGAGACACTGGCAATGGAGGAAGTAGAATAAGGAATTCTAAGTAAAAACAAAACCACCAAATTCTTCAGATACTATGGTGGAATTTTCAATATATATAATTTCTTTTTGTATGTACTTATAAAAGTCAATATATATTTTCAATATATATATATAGAAATAATATATATATAATTTCTTTTTGTATGTACTTATAAAAGTCTCAATAAAAAAAGGTTGACTTGCAAATGTAACTGGTGTAAAAGATTAATGATTAGCTCGTAAATGCGGAGGTGTAAAAAAAGAGAGGAGAAGGGAAGGTGGATGTGTGGTTGGAGGCGGTGGGGAGGTCATGTCTTTATCAAAGACACTCGTCAAAGGACAACAACACCCCCGCAACAATACACAGTTATTATTGTATCATTCACCTTGCAGGTAATACAGCAGTGCTGTCCTTTGGAGGTGTGTGTGTGTGTGTGTGTGTGTGTGTGTGTGTGTGTGTGTGTGTGTGTGTGTGTGTGAAGGGTGGGGGGATTTAATTAACACTGTTTGTTTTCCATGAAACCCCACAAGGAACAACGGCAGCACACCTGATGCAACGCCACGCAACTGTGTGGTTAGTGGTGTCCTTCTGGTTGCATTGCTGGAGCCTCCCAGGTCCCCAGGTCTCTGTTTTCACTGTCTTTCACTCGCCTACAAATACTGTTGAGTACGGCATATCTTTTTTGCGATTCGTCTTTTGCTAATAGGTAATCAGCGTAACACAAATGGGAGTCAAACTGTCAAACTCAGCTGGTGTGTGTGTGGTTGACAAGTATATTTTGTTGAAATCATTCTTCTGGAACATTCTGGTTCCGTGATAAAACAGCAGAAAAATGTGCAGGACATGTGTTATTGGCACTGAACACAGAATCGAAAGGTTCATTCCAAGAAACCGCTGCAATAACAGAAATGGTAAGGGATTGATTTTTCCCTACACCCATACATTTTTCATAACATACTCATAATCAAGTCCTACTGATCAGTCTATATTATACAATCATGATGCGTTATTGACGAGCACTTCTTTTATTGACTTCAAGGGGAATGGTTAATTCACCGCTATGCTCCATAATCCAAAAGCAGAGGCCATCGTTAGCACCGGAGGAAGGTCAACTACAACCACAGGAGCCGCTGAAAAGCATCTACAGGCTTCAATGCAGCTGTGTGACTACTATATATATATATATATATATATATATATATATATATATATTCATAATATTACATTTTATAACTGCCTGCCAAGGGCATCGAAAGGGGGTTAAATTGAGTTTCAATTGAGATTACCGAGATGAAACGCTGAAACCTTGGTTCTTAATTGATCCAAGCTGCGCTTCCCTGGGGGGCTCCCAGTCAAGTGGGGGTTTCAGGAGTAGTCCAGAGTACCAGCGGGCTCTAATTACTGGACTTAAGATGGGACCCGCTGAACTATTCAATATGTTAATAGAGCACACCACCCACCCCCTCTAATTACCATCTTTATGATGGTGACGGAAGAAGGGTAATGTGTTGAAACACACACACACACACACACACAATTACAGAAAAACACACACACAAATACACAATTAAACACACACAATGACAGAGGCACGTGAGGACAATGACACACACACAAACTTATCACAATTACAGAAAAGCACACGCGATTACAGAAAACAAACACACACACAAATATGCAGAACAACACACACACAAATACACAACTACACACACACACACAATAAAAGACGCACGCCGTGATGACAATGCACATGCACACACACACTGACACACACAATGACAGACACTCACATACAAGGACAAACACATACAGACAGATGCACAAACACAAATACAGACACACACACACACACAATGACAAACAAGTCTAAAGAGCCGTATGTTGTGGCACAGCAGAGCTGTTGATGTGAATATATGAAGAGATACGCGTTGACATGCCGTTTCCCCCAGAGAACATTTACTGCACACCTGCTGCCTTCCCTTAACACCCCTTCAGAGGGAGCGCCTTATTGATTGTCAGGAAACCACAAAAAAATGTGTGGTTTATAACCTGTGTGTGTGTCGGTGTGAATTTGTGTGTATGTGTGTGAGAGAGAGAGCGAGTGAAATTTGGCAGACACCGCGGCGGCAATGTCATCGCTCATTAAATGCATCAATGTCAGGATATTGAGACTTCATTTTGTCGGCATGAATTTGTTTCGGCTGCCATTGATATGATTTACGTGGCCACACTTAAATTTGACCTGAACACATTTATTACAGACCAAGTACAGACACTTAAACTCTCTCACACACACACACACACACACACACACACACACACACACACACGCACACACACACACACACACACACACACACACACACACACACACACACACACACACACGCACGCACGCAGAGTGGAGTACGGCAGTAGCACAGAAGGTAGAGTTGCTGGTTAGATCCCCGGCTCATCCTATTTAAGTGTCAAGGTGCCCCTGAGCAAGACGCCTAACCCCAAATAGCTGGCTATTCCCTTGCACGTCGGTGTATGGATGTGTGTATGAATGGGCAAATGTGAGGGAAGCATTTCGAGTGGCCACAGGTCAGGAATAGCACTACGTAGATGCAGTCCATTTACACACATACACACAGAAACACACACACACACACACACACACACACACACACACAAAGACAATGCCACACTTAGAAACGATGACAATGCCACACACACACAACAACAATTCCACATGCACACACACACACGGGCGCCCACCTGCGCTGTTGCACGTCGTGGTAGTGCGTGCGCTTCTGCAGCCTCCAGGCCTCGCGCTGCTCGGACGAGGAGTCACAACTGTAGTAGCGCAGCAGGAAGGGCCACACCTCACCTCTGATGGATGGGTCGATACCACCGAAGAAGATGGCCTGGAGGCCAGAAGAGGAGAGAGGGGATGGAGGAGATGAACGAGGCAATCCCGTTTTGGGCAACCATTTGATCTAATCTTATCTTAATCCCAGAGGAGATATTTGGGTGTCACAGCAGCTGAATTGCTGGAAGATAAAATAATAAGAAACAGAAAGAAGAAATGTAAAATAAGAATAAGTAGGACTCCCAAAACATAAACAATATATCTATATACATAATGGACGACAAATATGAATAAATAGGCTATATTTGGATAAACACTCGAAAGGGTTACAGGAGGAGGGAAGGAAGGGACGGGATAGTTTAGCTGCTAGGGTGTTCCAATCCCAGCTAAAAAGATACTGGGTTCGATCCCCAATATCCCCAGACGACCGGAAGGTTTTACTTGACCCCCCCCCCCCACTGCTTAGTGACCTTTCTCCCTGAATTCACTCGGTCGCTCTGGATAAAACTCCTAAATAGCATTTTATGTATTTGTATTTAACCTTTGTCAAACCCACGAAGTTGGTCTCATTGAGATTAAAATCTATTTTGCAAGAGAGATTTATGCAGACGGAGGTGTTAATGATGACAAACCACACAGGAGAGAGACCCTAGCTTCTGGCACAGTTTATGAGTGCTCTGAGGTAGTAGCCATCTTGCATTGTTTAATGAAGATCTAGATCTAGAAAGAGGTTCATGGATGTCTGGGTAAGTGTTGAAACACATTATGAACGGTCACTGAGTCATCTCAGTACCGACTCTGCATAGCAAAAACTCAACCCCCCTCACCCCAACCCTCTGTGGTGCGCTACGAGTTCCCCGTATGACTGGACAGATTCGTCAGGTTTCGGTTTGATGACTAAAAAGAGGAAAAAGAAAAAGACGCTTTTTCGAGCAGCAGGTTTGGTTTCTGTGTAGGGGTGAAACCAGCATTCACAATAAAGATCTCTGGATGGAGCATGAATCAAGACGCGCCATGTGATCTGTACATCTCCACTAGATTACAATAATACTTAGATTACACCGAACTGGAAATAGAAAAGGTCAAATCATAACATTATGTAAGTATTTACGTACGTGTATATAAAAATATATATATAAATAAATAAATATCTAAATATATATCTAAATATATCTCTATTCTTACTGGCTGGAGGGGTGTTGATTAACTTTCAATAACCACACGGCTATGACGTAGTCATAATATAACAGCACAGCTGGCCAGCGGGCCATGAGCTAAAATATCTTTGTTAACTTATAGCGCACAAGCAGTAAACAAGACTGTAGAATTAAGAACTCCCTTCAAATTACCAAACAATATAAATCTTCCTGAAAGTGATGTTTTGTTCTGGCGTTGGCATCATTACATCTGCTGGTCCACTGAAAAGGTGATAGCTAAAAAATGCATGCGGAATTCGCGGCTGCAGTTGCTACATTTGTTGTTGTTGTATCTTGGTTCATACATTGCTGCACATTTTTGTGCAGATATGTGCCATATTTATTCAGTTTGGGATGTCTCAGCATGAAAATCCACTCCGAGGTGTGCTATTATCGAAAAATAACGCAAAAAGATCCCCAGTATCTCTAGACTTGGAAATGAGACAACTCAAGGGGATATTCTGCAAGTGATGGGAGCGTTTATGACACTGGATTTTATATCTGACTTTTCAAATCTTTTTCAAATCTCCCTCTCTCTCTCTCTCTCTCTCTCTCCAACGTGCACACGCACACACACACTTAACCCACCCCCCTGCTCCACAATCACACTCCCCCTTACACCCCCCCCCCGACCTCAACAACACATCCCCACCCACCCACCTTGCGCAGCTTGTACTCCTCCTCCACCTGTCCGTTGCGATTGAAGTGCCTCAACCAGGTGTTGACCTCCAGCCGGCGGTAGAGCCGCTCCTCAGGGTGGCTCTCGGCCGACGGCAGCACAGGCCTGCGGATGGAGAACTGCATGCAGGACTTCTCATCCACCACCTGGGAGAGAGGGGTAGACATTGTTAAAGGAGAGGGAGAGGGAGAGAGGGAGAGCGATAGAGAGAGGTTGTTAAAGCAGAAATGGAAGAAGGAAACGAAGTTGGTCTCAGTAAAAGTATACTAGAATAAAACAATTTATGCGTGAACAATTCCCTGGATGGATCGATTTGTTGATGGGCACGTTATATTCATAAGAACGTTGGGAGTTCAGATATTTCTTTAAATGAAGTGAATTGCTGCAGTTGAAACGTGACACAGTGCAGGTTACAATGGAGCTCCAATGACCTGGTCTTTGAGCTGGGTCTCCCTGCAGCACTTCCACTGGTGGAAGACCTCGGCCAGCTTGTCCAGGCCGGCGTGGTGGAAGTGGAGGATCTTGTACTGGCTCTCTCTGCTGGCGATCACCAGCTGGCCACTGGTGCACGCCTCATCGCTGCCAGGGCACACAAACAACACAGGCCTTCAAAGGCTCGTACGATACAATAGCTCACACAGTTTTCTCCAGCACAAAGACCCCCTTTCTCTCCCCGCCCCCTGCCTTACATTTATGTGCAGGAGCCGTGGTTGTGCTTCAAGAGGTGGCCTGCAATGTTATAGGTGTGAGCTAGGAACACCCAAATCGAGAACATGCCCTGCATTCGCAAAACGGTGGACTCAATTACATCCAATTACTATATAATCAAGATAATAGGCCATAATTTGGCAATTACGAAATGTGTTTTTTCTGCCCAACAATTTGTAATCGCATATTTTCACGATTTCTCACATTTCACATTTCAAGAACAGCACATTCCCACCACGGGGAAAGTGAAATCCCAAGAGGTCGCCGAGGTCACCAAAACAACATGAGCCCCTGCTGACCTCTTCGCGACCCCGTGGAGCCCAGCCGACTGACCTGAAGAAGAGTCGGAGGGATCGCATGTGACCCAGGTCCACCCGGAACACGCCACACAGCTGCTCCAACGCCAGCACCTTCTGCTGCTCCTCCCAGCGCATGCCATGCCATTGGCTGCTGCACTCAGAAGGGGCGTGGCTGTCCAGGCTGGAGGCGGAGCTTACTGAGGGAGTCATGGACTCGTCGCACATCTCCCTGGGGAGAAACACAGAGACAAGGAGAGGGACCCATGAAGATGAGGTACTTGAATGACGATAGCAACCAAAAATGTATTTTGTTGGCATCTTTGACAGAGCCTTGGAATGAGAGTTATGTCAAAGAATTAGTAAAGGACAGCAAAGAATGTTTTTGGAATTCCCCTCTTGAAGAACCTAATTATTATCCCATTTGACGGGTCGTGCTTGAAGCCAGATTCTGACAATAAAAATTGCTTAAAAGATATCCATATTCCCTAAATCAGGGCTTTATTAATGGTTGTCTTGTAGACAAAAGGCGTTGCTGTCTCGTAGACAATCTGATGAAGGCTCAGACATATTGGCTTAGCTCTGCTGCTGCTGCTGCCCTGTTGTCTTGTGTCTCAATATGGCTGAGAATGGGAGGAATGCATGGAGGCTGCACACACACACACACACACACACACACAAATCACACTCTGTGCCGTCCAATTTCCTTGTCATTCCCCCAAGGCGGGCATGCTGTTCCCGTCATTGAAACCTGAGCTTTAGTTCCACTGCTGTAGAAGAGACATGTGCATGTACACACACACGTACACACATACTCAAACACACACACACACACACACACACACACACACACACACACACACGCAAAAGGCCTGAATCTCTTTGAGGCCAGCAAATGGGAATACGCAGGAAGAGCACACAGACAAGTTGTTACTTTACAACAACCTCTATGTGCTTGTGTTGTGTTCCTGTGTGCATTTATCCTAGTTTATTAGGACTGGAGCAATAAACTGTAGCACACATGCACACACACACATGTGTGCCCAAAACACACACACACACACACACACACGCACAACACACACACAGACACACAGATTTGATAGAGCATGGCTAATGTCCATAATGGACTCTCACACACGTCTCTGACGAGCTAGCAGATCTGGAAGTGTGAACTGTTAGAAGCCTTTGACACTCAAGACAGTCTATAACATACCTCTCCCACAATACGTTTACAAGCCTAATCTCCAGACATGAGTAGCCAACATGACTTCTATCGGTTTGAATCAAATAAAATGAAGAAGAAAAAAAACACGTATCGGGCAGATATTGTGCAAAGAGCAGATCAATGTGCATTCATTGAAGCCCACGGTGGAACAAGGAAATGCTTTGAGTCAAGCAGTAAAAACTCCCTGAAATAAAGATCTGCAAATAAAAACACGCCCTACTAAGATAAAACAGAAAGAACAGCTAAACGAGAAGAGAGACACACACACACACACACAGTAAAGGGAAGAAAAAACAGAGAGGGTTGTAGAAGGAGAGAGACAGAAGTATAGCTAGAGACAGAGGGGGACAGAGAGAGAGAAGTAGGAGACAGAGAAACAGAGAAAGGAAAATGAGAGACAGAGCAAGAGAGAGAGATAGACACAGAGAAAGAGCAAGAGAGAGCGAGAGAGTGAGAGAGAGAGAAGAAAGAAAGGGGGGATTGGCTGATTCCTTCCACCCTGAATCAATCATGTCTTGCTAATCATTTCCCTTGTCGGCAGATGAGAAGCTAACAAGGCTGATCAATCCAAGCTGTAGCCTGGTTTACTGGCCCTGCTTCCCCCTGCATCAAACCACACAACCAGCCACTTAGCAGCCCAGGCCTGAAGCCCAAGGGTGAAGCCTAGGCCTGGAGCCCAGGGGTGAAGCCTAGGCCTGGAGCCCAGGGGTGAAGCCTAGGCCTGGAGCTCAGGGGCGAAGCCTAGGCCTGGAGCCCAGGGGTGAAGCCTAGGCCTGGAGCCCAGGGGCGAAGCCTAGGCCTGGAGCCCAGGGGCGAAGCCTAGGCCTGGAGCCCAGGGGTGAGGCCTAGGCCTGGAGCTCAGGGGTGAGGCCTAGGCGTGGAGCCCAGGAGGGAAGCCTAGGCCTGGGCCTTGGGTGAAAGGGTTGGGGGAGCAGGGGGCAGGGGGCTTAAGTGACATCAAATATGGACAATAGCTTATTATTGTTTGAAATTGATAACTTATATCAATTTCCTTTTTGTCTGTAGACCTGCGGGTCGTCAACGTTTGCATTGTGTTTACGAGTCCAAATTGGCTGCTTGTAGAATCAATAATGAATAAATAAACACATAAAACACGCTCTCTTGGGACCTCTGTGTGCTGATCGAGACACTGCGTTCCCTCGCGAACTAAATGTTAATTCTGTCGACCCTATGAAAAAAGGTGTCAAGTGACCAGCTCTGGTCCTCATCAAGATCCAAAGAAACCGTCGTATCAACAAGCTGTTTTTGAAGCAGCAAGGCAGTTTGAAATGGCTCGTCCCTCCAGGCCCGAGGTGTGACTGCCCTGAGGCGAGCAACACTTTCTCTCTCTCTACCTCAGTCTCACTCCCTCTCACTCTCCCGCTCTCTCTCTCTCTCTCTCTCTCGTCCTTGCGTGTCATTCCCTGCCCACCTTACCCCGAGAGACACAACCTGCCATGGCGCTCAGAGAACCAGGGACCTGGACCAGGGACAACTGGAGGCAGCGTCTCGTGGGAAGCCCACCAACCTCCATCTAACCCTGGGATGGACAGACAGCTGTGTGGCCAACAGTCCCCGGAAAGGGGATATCTGTAATCTATAAACAGGAATCGTTTTTTTCAAGGCGTTTTTCTCCCCCCTTCAACATATTTGGTCTTGAATAGAACTTGATGGTTCGATTAGTGAAAAAAAATCTGGAACGATGTATGTGGTGGTCTGTGAAGCACAAGCCAATTGCGTCGAAAAATAATATTCCAAAGTGCGCACACACGCATGCACAAGACACACACTTTGGTTTTTCTATAAACATTAGCACATTTGCGTTCTGCTAACCTGGACGTCGGCCTCATTGTGGACTCATCATGAACAGAATATGAATCATCAAGTGAAACTAGCTAAATCAAAGCTGTACTCTCTCTCTCTCTCCACTTTCTCTGTATTATGTTGGTGCTCGCTCGCTCGGTTCTCTCTCTGTGAATGATTCCAAGTGACATGTTTCCATTTCTTGGCCCCTTAACAGTGTCAATTAGAGAGCGAGAGGGATGGGGAGGGGGGGGAAGAAAAAGAGAGAGAGCAAGAAAGAAAGAGAAAGAGAGAGAGAGAGATCCAGGGGCTTTGGCTGATGCAGTGCTCTTCTCAGTCCTCTAATTCAGAGAACTGACATTCAGCCCAGCCCAGCACAGCAACACACACACACACACACACACACACACTCAGAGTCAGTGTAGAGGGGGGAAGAAAGAAAATAGCGAGAGAGAGAAAGAAATAGAGGAGATAGTAGAAAAGCAGACGAAGAGAGAGAGGAAGAGAAAGAGAAGACAAACGAGAAGGAGAGGGCTGTATGGGAAGTTGAGGAGATGAAGATGGAGAGCATGGCAGGACGAAGAATGAAGGTGGCGAGAGAGATAGACATCTGAATGGAGCTGCGGTAAGAGAGAGGAATGAATGCTTGGTGCCAGCCAGGGTGCTGGAGGAGGAGGAGAGGCCTGACAGTTAAACGGGTCGCACAGCAGTGGAGGAGGAGGAGGAAGAGTTTGGAGAGGAGAAGCTGTGCACCGGGGAGCCTGGCTGCCAAGTCACACACTGCCTGCACTTTCAGAGAACCAGGCTCTGAGAGTAGTTAAACCAGTCACACACACTAATACACACACTCTCTCTCTCTCTCTCTCTCTCTCTCTCTCTCTCTCTCTCTCTCTCTCTCTCTCTCTCTCTCTCTCTCTCTCTCTCTCTCTCACTCACACACACACACACAAACACACTAATACACACTCTCTCTCACACACAAACACAATTACACACTCTCTCAGTCACACACACACACTAATACACACTCTCTCAGTCACACACACACACACACACACACACTAATACACACTCGCTCTCTCTCACAAAAACCAACACACACAGAACCAGCAGTTCCTCAGCCAAATGGCTGTGTGGAAAAAGGCTATGAGGGAATCGTAAAGTCAAATGGCTGTAAGGTCAGAAAAGCAAACCCAATAGCCCATCCAGATGGTTCCCGTGATAAGGAAACAGAATCCAGCAGCGGAGAGGCTACGCACTCAACGCCCTGGTGGGATGCAGGCGGTGAAGAGAGAATAAACATTGTGGTAGTTTTTTGTTTTTTTAACGTTTTTCAGAAAGATCTGTTAGAGTATGGACCTAATCTTGTCAAATCAAACCAACACTGTAAGCATCTCTTGATGACTCATTGCCATGACTCTTATTAGTCACCAGCACACACCCTATGGTGACTAAAATCCCCAGCAAAGCATGATCAGCCACCATGATGCAGCCGACGACATACCACATCGAGCACCGTAATTACACGCCTCTAGCGTCAATTCTACCCTCTTTGGCTCGCCCGTGTGGTGGCATGAGGAAACTGCAGTGTGAGCTGTAGGGGGAGATGAGAGTTACTATCTCCACCGTGTGGTAAACTGGGGTCGAGTAATCAGGGTATATATAATATTTAAAATATAGCAGTTGGTAACTGAAGAAAATAGTTACTATTGATATAAGTTAGACAATGCTAGACAACGTAGTAGGTGGATGCCTACTGCTGTTATTCTCATGTTACATGTATGTGCTGCTGTCCACATTGCTAGTCTTCTCAGTACAGTCTAGAGTTAACAAAGATGTTTACAAAACAAGTATGAAACCAGGTTGATGATTAAAAACACCAGGACAGTTAGTTCCATTGTTGGTTCTGAAATATAATAAGCACGTTTATATTTACCAGACCCCTTATAATATGAAAGCAAATAGCAACACATGTTCATCTCAATTATCTAAATAACTGGATTTGTGCAAACCATCATCTCCTTATCGCCTATCTAGCATAATAACAGAAAAAGGTAACCCATTTTAATAATAATATTAAATCATGAAATCATGAAATTTCAGCAGTTCCATTTAAACACACAGCAATAACATATACATAGCCTCACATGTACATTTCCAATCCGGGATTAAGAAAGTCTCATCAATGCCGCTTTATGGACATTTACATTGACGTAAATTCTAACTTTCGTAGCCAAGCAGAGAGCTTAATCCAAAGAGATTTACATGCTAGAGAAAAAACAAGCATTCTCTCAAAAGTGGAGCAACTACAAAAAAAGGGCTGGGGACCTAGTTTAAACAAACAACTGGCCAAAGTTCAGAGTAGCAATAGGAAATAATCCGAAAAACAACGTAAAAAGCCTATATAAAAATTGTCTACTCCTACTTTCCACCACCCACCTGCTTTCGTTGTCCAGGAAAACGGAGCCGCTGCTCTCGCAGAGCGCCTCGCTGACGGGCGACAGGCAGAAGGGCGAGGAGAAGGTGTCCGAGTCCGAGCCCATGGTGCTGTCCCGGCTCACCTCGTCCGACAGCTCGTCTCCCTCCTCCCCCGTCCCCAGGGATGAGGCCTGGTGCTGGGGCGGAGAGGGCTCCCCGTCGGCCTCCCCCGCCGCTGGATGCTTCTGGCCGTCGCTGGTAGTGCTGGTGGTGGGGACCGCCCTGGTGACGTTCCTCTCCTCGTCTACGGCTACATCCTCCTCCTGGGCCGTGGGGGGGCGGGAGTGAGGCCTGGAGGGGAGAGGGGTGGGGGAACGGGAGATGGGGGTTGGGTTGAGAGTTTAACCTCATCTGAAGTTTCCCTCAACACACAATTCTGAAACAATCTCAAAATAGTTAGACATCACGCGAAGCCAATTTGTGTTGTGCACAAATCTCTCTGGACACAACAGGAGGCGGCACAGCTGAGGTAGCCATTAAAGTTAAGGAAAACCTTTCGCAAATGAAAATTGCTTTTGCAATTGTCCCCCCCCCCCCCTCCCCCTCAACATAAACATGACTATCATCTTTGAGCACATCTCCTCAAGTAGAAAACACATAGCCAGAGGAGAACACCTACCAGATAAATATGAAGTACATGCTATGATTGCTCTATTGACAATAGCACGCATCTGCCATGTGCTAATTGTCGATGTGTTGTTCGTGCTAATTCCCGAACAACGACCTCCCGAGATACCTTCAAGAAAACCACAACTATTCACGCTTCAGAAACATACTGTGGGGTTCACCACATCAGAACAAATAGGACCCCCCCCCCCCCCATCCTCACCGTCGTCCCCGGTGACGGGCGTTGCGGCGCACGGGAGAGCTCTCCGGGGTGATGTAGCGGAGGGCCTCCTCGTCCTGTCGCTGGATGCGGCAGTTGGGCACCCAGGTCAGTATGAGCGTGGTGCCCAGGCTGTCATCCTTCTCCACGTGTACGCACAGGTAGCCTGCAGGGGGCAGCACCACCACAACCACCACCACAGGTAACGTTAGTGACATGACAAGCAGATAACAGTGACACACACATAGTGGCACTCTTGTAACCCGAGATGGAACGGTATCCATTTACTAGGGTGAACAAAGTATGCAGGGGGGGGGGGGGGGGGGTATTAGGTTAAAGGGTGTTGTAATCTGAAGCGCAAGGTACTGGGTTTCATTGCCCAAATGTCCACAACCTTATTAAATGCCTATCCACTACCTGCTCTTTACTGATGTAAATTGTGAGTCGCCTTGGATAGAAGTGTCATTTAACATGGGGGTATATCAGAGTTTCCAGATATAATATGGCTTGATCATATGATCTTTCCCTCAGTTCTTCTGCACACAGCGTGTGACAATAATAATGAGCATCATCAAATCGTGATAAACCACATGCCGGCTTCTAATATAAAACTAAATGAGCAGCTTTTATCAGGTATGATACCACATCAAGCCTTCCATTGAAAACAGGGCGGGATAGTTTTAACTTGATGTGTGTTTACCCGCCTTCCATCTTTAAAAAGCATAGCCAACTTTGTCACTTACGAGTAAGTAAGTGTTTTTGCCAAGTAATTTACAAAGTGACCTACTAGAGACCCATTCTGAAACTGGAAAATAGGATGAAACATTACATTTGCATTCTTCCTGACCATTTTAAATGGGATCGCCCAGTAACGTAGTTTATTACAAATGATGGAGTGATGGGTGACTAGACTAATGATGTACTACAAATAACTTGAAGAGCAGCTTCCTCCTGTATTATGTGGTGTTTGGACTACATGGGGGAGTTAGCATGAATTGCTAAAGGGTAAAACAATTTGCACCGTAGGCTAGAATACACAGAAACACACTGCACTCATTCATTTCTAAATGAAAGCAAGTCATGAACATCAGCACATGGTCGGAAAAGGTCATTTTGTCTGCTGAGAAAGTACGGCAAGCCCCTTTAAAGGGTAATTATTTATAGTATTTGTGTAGCTACATGCTGTAATTAGGCTATCCAAGACCAAATTAAACCAACACTAACACTAACCCTTCTGAGGATGTTTCGTACTGGATAATAATGCATTGATGGACATGTTATTGACTCACAGGTTATATTGTATGTTACAGTGGCCAACTCAATATACTTGAGCCCTGCTTTAAAACCATTATTCAAATAAACATCCCACATCTCTTAAGTCATTAGGTTGATTTACTTAATTGTTTGCATTTGCTTTTCGATTTTTACAACTCTGGAAACGCTACAGGGCTCAGCAATGGTAGCTCATGGACACGCTAGAAACATAAAAATGAATGTGTTGCCATAACTTCCATAAAAATTCAGCTATCCAGGTAATTTACTGCTACCAAGTATACCCCATTTACAGAATAACAGTACATACTACAAATCAAAGAATTCGGAAAGTCACAAGAGATTAGGAGGAGGACCGACTACAAAACCCAACATGGTTATGTACCCCATACATTTGACTCGAAAAAGAGATCGAATGAGCTTCTGAAAGAGTTTCTAATTGAAAGCATTTCAAGTACAATCAGTTCCACAATACAACCATGCCAATATTTCAAGTGGCCCATATTGAAGCTGCTGTTTAACAGAGATAGGCGATTATATCTCCCCTGAGGTGGTCACGCAAGACCGCTTGTTTCGGACTTGCGTGACCCATTGAGGAACCCCCGCAGTAAGTGCGGAGTGGCAGAACTGTACCCGGATGGTGCTCTCCGAGCCCAGGCAGCGGCTCGGAGGGGTGCACGCAAACGTTGTTCTTGGAGAAGATGATCTCCCCGTCCAGGCCTGAGCGCGCCGACGAGCCCCCGGCGCCGGGGTTAAAGGTCAGGAGGTCGGAGGCCTTGGAGGAGGCGCGCCGCAGGAGCCGACCAAGAGACATCGCCACAGGCCGCCGGACCCTGGGCCCATCCTCTGGGGAGGGAGAGATGAAGGGAGGGACGGAGAGAGGAGGGTTTGAGAGAGAGAGAGAGAGAGAGAGAGAGAGAGAGAGAGAGAGAGAGAGAGAGAGAGAGAGAGAGAGAGAGAGAGAGAGACACACACACACACAGAAATGGGGTGAATGAAGATATAGAGATTGAGAGACGAACAGATGGATGGATTGATGGAGTAAAAAGAGAAGGCGGTAAATGGAGGTATGGAGAGAAAGGAGGGGTGAGATGGAGGTATGGAGAGATGTGGAGGTAGAGAGAGAGAGAGAATGGAGTCAGAGGGAAAAGGTTGAAAGAGGAAAATCAAGGGGAATACGTATATGGTTAAGGAAATCGAGAAAGCACAGGCAGGATGAGTATTACAACAGTGTATCAGTTGTCTAAACCTATAAATGTATTCTCCTGTGGCACACTTTTTGTTCACTGCTTACTGCAGTGTCCTCCACCAGGAGGTCATGCCCAGACTTTGTCCTTATAACTTTGTCCATAACACGCTTTTAATTTGACTTACAACATAACAATACACACAAGCACAAGGCAAGAGTTGTTAACCCGCGACCCACCTTGTGTAAACACCTGAAACACTCACCTGAACGCCTCAGAAAGACGTTAGCAAACACAGTGGTCATGTGGTGCCTGTACTGAATCCCAAGCGCTTATCAAGGAAGGGAAACAAGGTCACCAGTATGGATACTGAACTGAGCTCCTCTTGACTCGCAAATAACTGAGATAGTAGATCCAAGATGGACGCTTTGTTTTCATGAGCTCAAAAGGAAGCTTGAGGGGAAGGAAAGTGTAAGTGTGGTGCGGTGAGGATGTTTGATTCCCAAACAAAAGTGGTACTGGGTTCGATCCCAAAATGTCTAACCAAAACAACCTGTAGGCATCCGTGTCTGCTAAACTAAATAGTAAATAGTTGCCGAGATGCTGATGGAGATGCATGTTTTTATTTGCCATTATGTGTTCTCGTACCAACGCGTCCAACCTCGGACGTTATCACCATGTGGGCATGTGGAATGCTTCCTCATGTTACCATGTTTACCTTCACTGATTAAAACAGGCTGGTCCACTTCCTGATCAGACAGGAAGTGGTACTGCCATGGAGTCCAAACATAAGCCAGGGAGAGAGAAAATAAAAAGGCAGACTTATTGAATAATTGGAAGAATGGAGAATCCTACTAAGAGCATAGAACACACTGTCAACATGGCCACTCATGTTAATAGCAACCATCAAAGTCTTTATTTGTCATGGAGACATATGGTGTCTTGTAACTGTGTTTGTTTGATGTTTCAGGGTGACAATGTTTACCTCAATAGTTCCTAAACCTCCAAGGGCCAACTGACAAAAAAGGTTCTGTGAACAGAGATAAACTGGTCACACTGGATAATCCAATCGCTGCAATAGTCAAATTCCTGGTTAATTACATCAACCCAAACGCACAGGCAGACACACAGCGGGTTGAGAGGCCCTGATAACAGTCACAATGTGCTCAAGTCTGTCAGTACAGATAGACCTGTGGTTATTTTGGTCTGTATGTGACTGAAGGGGGTAAGTATGTGATTTTGATGGGCCACCACGTCCAGATGCCAGGCCTGTGTAACACAGTATACACTTTTTCTCCCTGACTCGTGTTAATAAGTGATGAAATAATTTCAACTGACAGATTTATATAAGTGCAAAATATGATATTCCAACATATTTCTCAGTGGGGGGAGGCATGGCGTCTGCTGCCTCAGACGCCAGACCCCTGCCCCCGCCTTGGAATGCTGCATAGGCTACAGTTTATGTAATATGGGGGTTCATTTTACCATGTCAATCTACATATAAGAGAGAAGAAACAGCTGAAATCCTCACAATGGTGACCGGCTCTAAGGTTCTCTCTTATTAGGCTGATTTCACCTCTGAGCAACAGTGCAATTATATTTTAGTAGTGGCAGTGGACATTTCATCTTTATATTATGGACTGGAATGCCTCAGGGTTCTGGAAACTTAAGAAAACCACGCTGAATTTGCAAATGGCTTAACATGAATACAAATTATTTGTTGCATAGCCTACATCTTCGTTAGATTTCTCATAGCTACACGTATGCCACCAATAAATGTGTAATCGAATTGTGCTAGTGCTGGTTTCTTGTCCATTGCAAATACATTAGCACCATTACATTTAATATGAATAAAAATAATAACAGATATTAAACATCACACATAATGCCCATCTTCTGATAGAGTAGTATAAGGCTTCGTTTATCGTCATCGTTGCAGTGATAGTAGTAGTAGTAGTAGTAGTAGTAGTAGTAGTAGTAGTAGTAGTAGTAGTACAATAAGTAGTAGTAGGAGCAGAAGCAGCAGCAGCATCTACTTTATCTGACAGGCAACATCGTTGACAGCAGGCTCTATAGGACAAGGTTTTTACCTTTACGTTTTTGACACCGTAGGTAGCAATGTGCAGAGGGTCCTAACCATTTCATTCAACGGTGCTTTTCCTGTTTCTAGGCGTGCAGTTACAGTTCATCTGTTGCTTTTATGCATTTTGGAACATCAATATTTGAGTTAGCCTGCTCGACCATGGCCGCAATCGGTTTCTATGCCACAACCCATGGAATCTTAAATTGAAGCGCTGAATTAGAGTGGGGCATTGAGAACAATCACATCCAATCGGACCAAGAGAAACGTGCTATGTTGGCGACACGGACACACCGGTGTATTAACGGAGGAATGAATGAAATGGCCCAACACACACACACACACACACACGCACACGCGCGCGCGCACACACACACACGCACAGCCAGGAGATAAGCGTCAGAGCTCTCACCTTCAGTCCCGCCGGAGAAGTCTACAGTCCATGGCTAACGTCCATCTTGCCTGGGGGAGCACTAGCTGGCTATCTTGCACAAACGTTGTTTATTATAGGTATGTTCCCTCCTGTGTTGTTAGTACGATGAGAGTATCCCTGTGTGTATCGGTGCGCTATGACAGTGACACCACACGTTCAACGCTGCTGCTTTAGACACAACCTCCCAAATCCCGCTGCTTCCGGAATAGAAAAAGGCGAAGACTGAAAAGCCGCGAATTTACAATTGAATTATGAACGTTTTAAACGCGCGTTTGTTTCATAAACAACATGTAATATACCCTTGAACTAAACAAATATTAAATATATAACGTATTGATTTAGAGGTCACGGGGAATAAGCTAAAGTGCGGTTGGTTGTCTACCCTATGCGCATCATCAGGACCACTGCTCTGAGTCGGAACATGACGTCACGAGGACGCGGACCATCATCATCTCTGAGACCATAAAATCACTCCCTGACCGAAATTACTTATTTAAAAAGGAAAAAAATAACAATCTGTCGAAACTTTATTTATTTTATATTTGAACAATTATGATAACTGATATGCATCTTGTTAAAATGGGATAAATACTATGGCCTTATATGTTAATGGTCAACTAATAAAATAAGCCACAAACACCAATGTGTGCACCAATAATCCAACGAGGACCACATTTACAAATCCTTTATTGACATTGCAGTGAAAAACAAAAACAGAAACACATTTAATTTAGAAAATCAATAGCTAAATATGACTTTCTTCAGTGCAGCAGTGAGAAGCAGTAATTGCTAATAAAGTGACCCAGATAAATAATGATGATAGCTTCATAGTACGATTTTACTCGCATTTAAACAGACCAAATTATGTCCATGGATACTCTCTTATTTTTAGTTCTGGAGAAAGTGTCATGTAGGTAGAAATATCATGGTGGCGGTAAAAAATGAATGTCTAGATTTTCTGTGTTCAAGTAGCAGTGTTAGCCGTTGACTAATTGGGTTTATGTGTGGAGGGAAGGTACACACTGCAGATTTCACAGTGCACTGACCTAATTAACAGAAAGAACCCAAAGGGAATCTTACACATTGCTCCTTTAAATGGTATTCACTTCATGAAATAAATACAATTATACACATACAATATATACACATGCCTTCAGTCATAATTATTATCTCGCAATATCCACTTGGTTTGGAAGAATAAACCAAAATTTGTAATTCCAACCATGGTGATTACTGTATGGTTTCCATGGTCTGGGGTTTAAACAAATTACTTTAGTTGCCTTACATTTTGGAGAGAGACGGCCTGCTTCGTAGGATGGCCAACAGGTAAGAGAGGTGATGAGGGGGAACAAGTAGTGTGAATGAAGCGGCTTCTTCATCCTGAATCACAGAGCCCACCGGACTGTGAAAACCTCTGACATGGGCAGAGCCAAACTCTTCACCTCCAATGCCTCCGGGGGGGGGGGGGGGGGGGGGGGGGGGGGGGGGGGGGGGGGAGAAGGGAAGAGAGAGAGAGAGAGAGAGAGAGAGAGAGAGAGAGAGAGAGAGAGGTGGGGGGGGTTGTTTTCAGTCTAACTTCCAATCAACCTGATCAACATGATCAAAGGTCTTAGAATAGATACCATATAGCAGCTACCCTGGCAGACGTGTCAAAGAGACTATCGTGAAAATGAAGGCTAAACATTTGACTGTGGCGGACATTTTCTCTGTCAGGTTTCCTCACCAGATGGTTGTTCATCATTTGTGGAAACATACACAAGTGTGACACACATTCGGGGCACACATTCGGGTGTACTTTAGCAACTGTTGCTAAAGTAATATACTATTATTTTTTTAATGAGTAATCTTAATATGTTTCTACTCTGTGGAAGAGAAGTCTCCTAATATAGTTTAGAGTATGTAACCTGATGATATTTTATTATTATGATCAAAATTAATTAGCATGTTAGTTATCTGCGTATACTGCGTTCTACTTTTGTTTTTGCACTAATCTTATCATCTTCATACCATAATAATGTGCACAGCTTATTTCAGCCTTTTATGTGGGCATGTTACATGTTCCTTATTGCTAACTGTACTACTAAATAAAGTGTTTTAATGGCTAGATTGATTCATTGTTTCTTTATCCTACCTGGTAGATTGCTTTACTGCTCTTACAGTATCTTGTTTTTGCTTCAGTCACTCTGTACATGACACTTTCTTACATTACACTTCCGTTCTTTCTACTGTAGATGCTATCATGCTTGTGGTCGAGCCATGCTCTTAAAAGATGCTGGATCATCCACTCTGAGAACTATAGCTTTGTCATCTTACCATAGCCCTAATTTCAGAAGACATACTGTGTACTCAAAGCTTGCCTAGTGAGTCAGAATTGAGTCGGCTGGTCATTGTAACATATTGAAACTTTGCACTATTATATGAATGCACTGGCATATAATTATAATAATCATAATAATAATCATAATAATAAATAGCCTTATTTATATATTTATATACAAAGTGCTTAACAGTGATATGACACTGGTATTGCTGGTATTTGATAAAACCCAAATGCATGGAAATATACAAGTAAAGACAACAACTCCCACCTCAGATCCAGCCAGTGCCTAGGCTCACCTTGGTGTCTGTGCGATAGGTGAAGTCCAAGACTCTCAGCCCATTGGCCCACACAGAGACGGGCCGTGACGGCACCCCGAACACCCTCAGGCCCCCCAGAACCAGGCCGCTCAGAGCTCCGTTCTGCCTGACAGGGTCACTCACAACCTGGGACTGTGGTGGATCGAGATCACCAAGGGGTCACCAGAATAGGAACAAAATATAGTTTCCTTGCATTAAAGGCACTGCTTGTATGATTTTTACATGCATAAATCACTTTAAATTGCCAAAATATAAACAGGTTGTAATTTAACTTTTAAAAAATGTGACCTTCCCCGACTTTTACACAGCCTCTGGGCGGATTTCTAGTATATAACAACCGGGCTGGTTTTGCCTGGAAAAGGAAGGATGTTGCGTCTAAACGTGGATTTTGGCAAAAATGTCTGTTATTTCATAACTTTTTAATTTGTTCAATGTACATTTTTTATTATAACTAACATAAGTTTATGGTTGTTTTCGTCTTAACCCACGGGGCTAGCACCTAGTGCTCTGAATGCATGAGATTGAGCAGGCTGCAGTTCACTTACCGACCAAAGGGGCCAGTAATGAGAAGGAATTTCTGATTCTTACATATTGTACATTTAAAGTGATCTTTTGAAAAGAAATAAAACGTAAAAGTGACTCACTTATGACATGATAATGATCTGATGTGTAAAATTTAAAGAACACCCTTCATGGTCTTTTGTTGGAATGGTTATCGACTCAAGGTTGACATATACTCATAATGTGAAACAGTTTTGTAGTACACATGCATACTACATAAAAACGATGATGCTAGGTGGCATAGCAGACAACATAGTTTAGTCTCCTAGTCTGTGGTAGAGCTGTCACCTGAAGCATGTTATGAATGCGTCTGAGTTTGATTTCCTTACTTTCCAAGGAAAACGTATTCTTGTCAAGACTCTTTAATTAAATGCCAATCTGAAGTGTGATCTGCAGAATCCCTCCATATATCTTCAAAAAACATCTCATCTACTGACTTGTGCACTTTGTTGGTTTAATTCTTGATTGGAAAGTATATTATTTTGATGTGATGCACGCCTATCTCCTATTATGCAACTGACCACTACCATTACATTTACAAATCCTACTTCCTGATTCCTATTGCCACACTCCCGTCATGTAGTATTTTTTATAGATTCTTTTTGGTTTCGTGGTTCCTCACTTGTATGTCAAGTTGCATATCATCATGTGCTACATGGCTCAATAGAAATGACTAGATGGAAATTACCGTCAATGACAAACTTTCCCCACCTGGCCAGCGATGAAGAGGATATAGCAGTATTCTCTGGTCTGGAAGGTGTCGAGGCTGTCCCCGTCATCCCAGAACAAGTCCCCGCTGGCCCAGCCCCGTGGGGACAGCGCCACCGTGAGGAGGAAAGGGTTGCTGCGCGAGGCGTTGGTTGTCAGGGCTGGCTCCTGCAGAAATAGAGATATTTTGTAGTTCATGTAACCCTATTTTGTTTTTGGAGAATGTAATGATAATGGGTCAAATAAACGTAATCTTATAAACGTATACTTACACTAAAACTAGTGTATTCATTTAGCGTTTCTATCTTTTCTACATTTTACTATAAAATCCTGTCTGTCAGGTAAACACCTTAAACTCAAAAAGATGATCGCATTCTCTCTTTAACTAATCATGAGTTTTTGTCAGAGTTTACTCCAGTGCCGAAGTCCATCTCTTTATTATATTCATTCATTCCACCTCCTATTGGAACCAGAAGAGGTGAACAGTTCTGTGTGCCCCCATACTCTGACCTGTTGTGGGATAACGTGTCCCTCTCTCACATGGACGTTGATGGTGTCAAGCGGGGCTGGCAGGAGCAGGTACTGGCCCTTACTGTAGAAGGGCAGACCCTGCATCCACAAACCAATTACATGGGCAGATGGCCATGGCCAAACAGGTAGGACCATAAGACTTTTAGATTATAAGACTATAAGACTATAACGGGTTTAAAATAACATTGAAGGGTCAATATTTTACAACCAGATGTGATGTGGATTCCCCATTACGTTTTGCAATGGCTGATCTACATCACACCTGGTGGAAAAATAGGGGCCTGTTAACAATGGGAAACATTTGTCGACACACACAACCCATAACAGGCCATTGGCAATTGTGGTCGTTCTCAGTGAAGGCGATACACACTTAAATGATCAACACAGGGTTGGCGGTACTTGAAATATACTGATTTAAAGACTTGTGTTTCATCTGCGTTTTTTTAAGCACGCAGGCCGAACAAACCATGGCCAAGGTGATCGGAGAGGGAGTGGGAGGTATGAATGCTTACATCGTCCAGACTGTACCAAGTCCCCGGGGGGAGGTAGGCGGCCAGTTCCGTAGCCCCTTGCTCCAACACAGGACTGATGAGCAGCGAGGGCCCCCACAGGAACTGCCTGTCTATGGTCTGGCAGTTGGGGTCATTGGGAAACCTGAAGATAGGAGGAGACAAGCTCAGAGCTCCTTATTCCTGTGTTTCTGTAAAACATGGAGGAGAGAGGGAGAGGACAGCAGAGGGAGAGTGAGAGAGAAAAGCAGCGGGGAGAAGGGGAGTGAGAAAATAGAAGAGAAGGAGAGGGAAAGGAAGAGGAGGAGAAGAGAGGCAGAACGAGAAGATAGGAGAAGGAGAAAGAAGAGGAGAGGATAGAAGGAGGGAAGAACGAGAACGAAAGGATAGGAGAAGGACAGCGCAGAGGAGAGGATGAGAGAAGGAGAAGCCTATGAGGAGAGGATGGGAGAAGAAGAGGTTATGAAAAGGAGAAAGGGAGCAAGAGAAGAGAGAAAAAGCAGAAGAGAAGAAGAAGGAAAGGGATTTAGACGTACTCCAGGAAGAGAGGCCGGGCCACCGTGTCTGCGGAGATGTGTGCGTGATGGAAGAGTGTGTAGAGGAATGGAAGGAGGGAGTAGCGCTGGTTCAGGGCCCACCGCATGGCCGCCTGGGCTCTCTGCCCAAACACGTAGGGTTCCTGGGGCTAACACACACACACACACACACGCACACACACACACAAAGACTTTAGAATAACCTCTCTTAGTACATCAAACAGATGGACTGTTTGTAAGAGAAAATCCTACAATAGCTGCAAAAACACAAAGACAAAGGCTCAAAAACGTGACTAAACCAAAGTAAATAACTCAGCCTGTACAAACAGGACAACAAAAGACTGTGTGCACAGCAAATAAGCAACAGCATGCCAACACAGACACATGTAGGGGCGGACGGTCCATCTCACAGCGTTCAGCCTGTCGTTGTGGTTCCTCATGAAGGGGTAGAAGGCACCCAGCTGCATCCAGCGCACACATAGCTCCTCTGTGGTGTCCCCCCCGAAGCCACACACGTCAGCCCCCGCCAACGCCACGCCCGACAGGCCCAGCTGCAGCACAGCTGGAGGGGGTCGGGGGGGGGGGGGATAACAAACGAAAGGTCACACACAATTTACTGGACAATTTGCGGCAAGTAAATTAAAGTGACGATACCTTTTTCTATTTTTGAGTGTCCTTTTTATGTGATCACGGATCCATTTTGGGAACGTAGCAGCTTTGTTTAAAAAACAAATATTGTGATAAGTAAGTATGGCTACACTTCAGATTAAACATGGATCTGACCCCTGTGAGAAGGTCATCCATTGTGTTCTCTGGCACCAGACGCACACATGCACCTCCTTACCAGGAATGGAGTACCGCAGCTGCTCCCAGTCGCTCCGGACGTCCCCGGTCCACACCCCGGAGAAGCGTCCGATGCCAGGAAAGGAGGAGCGGGAGAGGACAAAGGGCCTCCTCCCCCTGACCTCCAGCAGAGCTCTGACCACACAAGACATTTACTTAAGTTTCAAGTTTACTTTATTTATAAAGCGCCCTAAAAAACAAAAAAAACGGTTGTTGTACGATTATTTTTACAGAGCAAGTGCACACACAGACAATACACATATGGCATTGATTTATGAAATCCATTGTGGATGTGCTCCTGAATTCCCTCAAAAAGTCAGCCAATTGAAATGCTTTGGTTGTTTCCAGAACTCTACTTTGGCCTTGTAAATCACAAATAGACTTATGTTGAACAAGGCACTGCAGTTTCACACTTTTTACCAGATTCCTGCAATGTGCTGTGCTTACCTGTAGGTGGCGCTGGCCTCTGTCAATCCATACAGATTGTGCAGGTTGTAGTGGGTGGACAGGTTCTGCTGGGCAGACATGCAGAGGGTGCCCACGTTCAGTTGGCCTCCGATGACACCCTCTTTTAATGGGAGACAAGACAAGACACGCACACGCACACACACACACACACACACACACACACACACACACACACACACACACACACACACACACACACACACACACACACACACACACACACACACACACACACTACAGTTCAAGGATGAAATAATTAGATAAAATGTACTTTATTAATCCCAGATGGGAAATGTGGGTGTCACAGCAGAACAACAGAACAGTAATAAGACTTAAAAGATATACACACATTTAAATGCTAACATGAAATAAAGTGCAGCTAAATGTTTGACAATGACTAATGACTACATGACAAATACAACCTACTAATCATGGGCGCAGATCCCGGGGGGGACGGAGGAGACAGATCCCCTCCAACTTCTGAAAAACCTGAAGTTGTCCACCCCAATATAAATTATGATATTATAAATGATGTATTAAAAATATATATTTAATAGAAGCCATCTCCACTTTTGAAATAATTCACTCATAAACACAACACATTTTAAAGGTGTTGTTTATGTCCCCCCTATGCATCTGCTCAGTGGTCTCAACCGTTTGTTACAGCAGTGCATTTGATATACAATATACGGTGATATTAATTATATTATTGTCCCCTCCAGAAAATACTCTTCAAAAAATGTCATGTTTGTGGTCTAAGTTGTAATGAGATCTGCACCCTTGCTACTAATAACAATAGAAAAGAACTGAACAAATGTGTGCTGTTTAGTTGTTTTAGTTGTCAGGTCATCGCAACGTCACATCGCTATGACCAGCACCATTTTGGGAGCATAGTTTGTTGGTAGTAAAGGTTGTTTTTTAGTAATTAAGTGTGAAATGATTTGTCATTAGAAAGTGCCACCGCGTTTCTCATGCAAGACCGCGTTTCTCCTCTCAGTATAGCGGAGTATCGCCACTCGCCAACAAATAATCCGATGATGCATTCTGATGAACCAGCCATATATTTGTTCAAATGCCTGTTAACAGATATATGGCATGGACTTTCACTTGCTGATATCACCCTCCATTCCACAGATAAGGACCACTGCCTGTATTGACCTAACTAACCGTATGCCCCACTTCAAGTAAAAGTCCAGTACAAGGGCACATCCTGCTTGTAATGTTAACAGCCAACCATCCACCACACCTATGTAAACATGCCTGTTCAGCGTCCGTTATGTCACAACACCTATGGGTTTACTGTTTTCCTATCTACCTTTTAGTCATTTGGTTGCCGATGCTTTTATTTCAAGTGGTTTACAGATTCAAATTCTTATACAGCAGGTAGCAGGTAGTGGTTTGGGCATCTTGCTAACAGGTAGGCTGCTGCAGACATTGGGGATCGAACCCAGTACCTTTTGGCTGGGAGTGGAACACCCTTGCATTTACACTATCCTATAGTCCACATGTGTCAAACACAAAGTCCGAGGCTAAATCCGGCCTTCGGACAAATTCTATGCGCCCTGCACAATCATTGAAGTTTTCATCTTTTGACGTACACTATGTCCAAGGATGCATAGTTATAATGAATAAGGAAATGCTTCCTGGTCTGCTAAATGGCAAAGATAATTGAAAAAGCTTCCAGACGGATCTTTAGAGAAACTAAATAGTCTGCACAAAGCAACTGATCAAAATGAAAGGTACATTTTTTAAGTAGTTGGAGTTATGTCACAGACTCACTCAATTGTATGTCACGTTTATGAAAAGGGACCGTTTCACACTGTCCATTAAAAGTAAGCGATTTAGTTATTGTTGAATAGGCAAACTTAGTGCATCACCTTCCGCCACATTCATTATAAGAGTAATTGAAACTGATCAATGGTTGTGATCCAGTAGACTTACTGGGCGTATAGGGTGGAGCTTCCAGGTCACTGTCTGGACAGCCGTCCACTGAGCCCTGCACAAAACTGGCTGGTTCGTTCATGTCCTGGGAGGAGAGGAAACTAGTTGAAACCATGTTTCTGTTCAAATGTATATAATAATAATGGTGTTAGAATGCAGGTCAACCAAACTGGCTTCTGTGTATACATGTAGACATGAGGTAATACACACCTCATGTGTGTATGTGAGTGTGAGTGTGAGTGTGTGTGTGTGTGTGTGTGTGTGTGTGTGTGTGTGTGTGTGTGTGTGTGTGTGTGTGTGTGTGTGTGTGTGTGTGTGTGTAAACAAAACTTACGATCCACAGCCCGTCTACTTTGACGATAGAGTGGAAACTTTGGATGCAGTCTCTCCACCAGAGGATTGTCTCTGGGTTGGTAAAGTCAGGGAAGGCAGTCTGGCCCGGCCACACCTGGGATACACAGGATAGAAATCCAGTACAGCGACACAGCGGAAGCTTGGTTAGCACTGGCTTCTACTGTGTTAGCATACAGCAATTCAGTACCGGAACACAGTTTAGAAACACAGACTCATTTCAGGAACACAGACTCATTTCACTATCACGACACACATCACAATATATTTGCTGCATGGTAATGAAAAGCAAGGTTTAAAACTGCTTAAACACATACATACCACTCATATTTCAGAATTCTTACATTTCTCATGCTTGAAATGTCTATTATGCATGCTTTTATTTCACAAAGACAACTGTATCCAAGAACGATAAAATATGCAAAGATTAAGATAAGAGTGCAAAATATAAATACAAAAAATAACTGTTGAGCCCGACCTTCCCGATGAGGGTCTGTCCCGTAGCGTTCCTTATAAAGACCCCTCTCCTCTGTCCATCCTCATAAGGAGGGTACGTCCCTTTAGGACTGGTGCTGCTGATACCAGGATCCTGAGAAGAAGAAGAAGATTGACTGGGGATGGTTTGCTTTGTCTGAGAGCACTGACCCCTATTGGAAGAATACAGGAACTACTTGATTTTCTGCAGGGTTTACTGGTTCATTGTGACCAGCTCTAATTAACAGTTTGAACCCGGTTAAACACTGTGTGGGACAGCTGTTTGACCATTAGGGTGTCCATGGTTTAAAAAGGCTATAGTAAGTTAATATGATAGTTAAAATGTGTTTAAAGAATAGAGTGCGTTAGTTGGAGAGTTAAAACGGGGGTTTTATGGTTTGAAAATATTGATTTGGAGAACAACTGACCAGTATGAGGATGTACTTCATCCCTCTGTGATGGAACTCCTCCACCATGTCTGGTAAATCCCTGAATCTCTGGGGGTCAAAGGTGAACACCCGGCGCTTGTCTGCGTAGTCCAGGTCATTCCACTGCACATCCTATTTAAATAATTAGAAACCAATCAATTCACAACAATAGACGTTAATGATAACATCCCACATGAATCCCATGACCACCTGATAGATGTTTGCAAAATGTTTCATTTGAATTTGGAACTTTTACCAAATCTGAGATTATGTGTTGTTTTTATCAACCGAAGTACACAAACTAGAGGCTTGTATATCTTTAGAGAGCCATGTCAATATTGTTTATTTTAACTGTATAACAAGTTCTAACTATATAAAATACAATATAAAATACATTAAAATACAGTATGTCAATGTCCATATTTACCAGTGGGAAGTTGTGCATGTGCATGCGCTGTACCACGGATCGGGTCTCATTGGAGGTGTGATAGCCCCATCGACACAGGTGGAAGCCCAGCGACCAATAGGGAGGCATCATAGGGTAGCCTGGGGGGACGGGGTAAAGGTCAACCAATCATATTTCATATGACCACTAATTTCCACCCGTAACCGACAGACTATCAACAATAACCAACACCAACTATAAAAAGGTATTTCCTTTAACATTCACACAAAATGTGTGTGTGAGCACATTACTGTGATTCGTGTTGATCATCAAATTTGATTAAACAATGCAGTGCAAAACAATGGCCAACACTAAAGAAAACTGTTGTAGATATATTGAACACTATGTCACTTCATTATTTGCATTATGGCAAAATATTGCAAAAACATCACTAAAATAAAACAATGTACATGACCCATCATCACCACAACACAACTTCTTGAAAGACTATTTGTGTACTGATTTTGGACGAATTGGAGCCCCATACCAACAACCTGGAGGTACTGTCGGACCACACTCTGGGGGTCGGGGCCAAGGAAGACGTAGAGGTCCAGGATCCCTCCAACCGACACCCAGGTGAGGGCAGGCGTGGGCTGTAGGGTCACCTCTTAAACACAAAACGATCACAAAGTAAATGTAGATATGATTGATATATACACATGGGAGACTGGGTGCACTGTAGTGTCTTAAAGGGCCCCTTATTTTAACACCATCAGGTGTGACGTTGATCAGCCATTTCACTATCGACCCTAACCTGACATCAAAAAGTCCACTCAGATGTATACTGGATAGATCAGTCTATACCAATGAGTACAGTTCACTGGTTAGGCTGGTGGGGTGATCTAGGTGGTAAAACAGCGGCACTTTAGACAAAATGTGTGTTGAGTACCCATGGCATTGCTGTTGAGCAGGAAGACGCCGTGCGCTAGGCCGTCCTCCTCTTGGACCAGGTAGAACGGGTGGGACCCATACATATTAGCATTAGCCTGTAGCAGCGGGTTGGGAAAACAAGAACATATCCAATCAGTTGGTTAGCGTAGACTAGCATAGTGGTAATACAAAGGTAATATAAGTTGTATTTGTGAATGGTAAGGCCGTACTTCTACCAATTTTTTTTTTTTTATGTGAGTCAAATAAAGTTACAAAGTTAACACTGGACAACAAAAACAACTAAAGAAAAAACGCCAAACCACACTCATCCCATGTAGGTACTCATAAACTGACATGAGGCGCCATGTCTCTGTTCCAGAACGTGAGGCTGGTCCAGTTGAGGTCCAGGCCCAGCAGGGTGTAGTGCTCCCCCAGGCCAGACAGCACAGGGGAGGCCAGGGAGGTGGAGAGCTGCAAGTACTGGTCCGAGAACAGCAGCGGAGCCACGGTGGTGTTCATGCTGGACAGTAAATGAGGTCAGGGGGTCAGGTCAGTGGAGGGGAATGAGGTAATTGATGTAATTTGGGATGAGAATGAGGTCCTTTCACACAGAGGCTAGTGATATAATGGGCATATCATTTTAACAAGCCAGGGTGACTTTTTGCAAATAGGTTTTGGAGTATCCTTCTTGTTGACTTGGGGTTTTAATTTCTTTAAATTCTTATAATTTGTCTTCTCATCTTAGTTGTGTATGCCTGTTGCTCTTTAGCACTTACAAACATGTAAAATATGGAAGCTGTAGGTAAGTTATAACAAAGCACTTTTTGTGTTGTGGGAATAATTAACGTAAAGAATGAAACTTATTTGAAAAGGATCAACTCACATTACACGGCCATTGGATTTACGTTGAATGATGAAACCAAAAGGGTCTGGCTGGAACTCTGCTGTATAGAGCGAGTCCTGGTCAGTCTTCAGCCCCCGGAAGTTACCAGGAGGAAGAGGAACTTCATATCGCTTCGAAGAGGGGTCCTTCAACTAAAACAAATTTTGATTTGGTGAGACATGTTGAAAAGTGAAATTACCATAGTTTATTTTTTGCATGCATTTTCTTAAGCGTGATTGATCATGAAACACAACTGTTAATCAGATAGTGTAGTAGTGGCTAGGGTGATGGGTAAAAGGTAGTGGGTTCACTCCCCAACGCCCACAACCTACCTAGCATCCTTGAGAGAGACACATATAACCCTATGCTCATTAATGACTTCTATCTGAATTCACTGTTGCCTTGGATTAAAACGTATCCCAAAGAAGAAAATATTAATATTAATAGTATCAAAAACTCATAATTCAAAATGTGTTTCGTTTTATTTCAAATTTGAAAATGCCTAATTTAGAGAAACCCACTGTGAGATGGAAGCAGTTCGTGGTCTCCTCTATGACCTCCAGGCGGAGTGTGGATATGTCCCTGGGGAGGTAGGAGGGAGTCGGCCGTACCAGAGTGGCACCCCGGCCTCTCTTGGTGGGGGTGAGCGGACCCATCTTGTAGCCGCTATATGACCGAGGATAGTAGCACCAAGGAGGCCCAGAAGTGAGCGCCAGAGGGGCATAGCAACACCCTCGTTCCTGACACTCACTCGGACTCAGAACTCGGTCTCTGGAGCAGTCGAATCTGCTATCCAGGGTCATGAGACACTTGGAAGAACCAGCGTCCAATGGTTGTTGGGTTATTCCCGCGTGATCCGTCCATGTTTTCACGAAGATGTTCCGAACTTTTTCTAGATGGATTACAGATGCTGGAGGACGTCCCACGGATTCCTCAGAGTGGATTGTGATCGTATCATCAGACACATGGCTGATGTACATACAGGTCAATAAAGCAGAGATGAAGAGGAGCCCAGCTGAGAGGACCGCACCAGACAGACCTGCCATCAGATTACCTGTCCGCACCATCAGTTACTATGGAGCTAGCGGTGAATGGTATTCATTGTAGCCGCTTAAGATGCACGTATAAGATGTTAGTATGTGTAGGCCCTACAACTATTTGGCCATGTGTAGTTAACGTTACTGATTGTGTACTTACTGTTCATAAGGAAGTAAGGTAACTTAGGCGTTATAAGTAACTGCATTCAACTCAAGGAAGTCGCGAATAGCGAATAAAGCTACAACATATATTAGTGGCAATTACTGCTCTTTCTACAAGGTTCTTGGCAGTAATATCATAAATCAGTGCATAGCATTGGCGTCTTAGGCTGCATTCAAAATTAAACGCAAACTTTCCGTTGTACCACCGTGCCTCATTAGAATACTTGTTTGTAGTCTATAGACTACGGAAAGCCTGATAGGACAATTTACGCATTCCGCAAACCCCCAAAAGGCTTTGGTATCAGTCTTCGAATTTCATTATTTATGGTATGGCAAGCAAAGGTATAATATATGGAAATTCTTCACTAGAAAACGTCAGTAAAATTCCGACATGGTGAAAACAACCAAGTGGCAATACAACGTCATGAACAGTTAGGCTGCTATGTAAATCTCAGACTGCATACAATGTCAGAAATCATATTGCTTCTGAATATTTCCTTTGCAGTTATTTGATGCATTTTATCCAATGCAGTTCATCCTCCCTGTAAAATGTACCAAACAATGATATATAGTTTTTCTTTGTCCAGCGTGCATATATTGTTTATCAAATATAGTTCAAGTTTTAGTACTTTTTGATTTATAATTAAGTCTTTATGAAAGATAAGTCAGATGGGGTGCAAGTCATACATCCAACCTAACATTTGTGTCAGTCTTTAGGCTGACAACATCGTGAGTAATAACCACATATAAACAGGATGTGACTAAATTCATGATATGCAGATTTAGCAGGTATCCTACATAAAGAAGTGAATGATTAGACTGTGAGCTGAATACAAGAGATGCATGGAGATACATCATGTATACTTTCTATTACTGATATTCACATAAGCTAAATATATTTTTATATAAACCTTTGGGTGTAAAGTCAAATAAATACACATGAATCATGAGAAAATTTAAAATATAATTAAAAAAAGTTTAATATGAGCTTTCAAGTTAAATTAGACAACATGCGTAAGAAGTCAACGTTATTGTTTTTCATAAAGACTGCTTCAAAGAGTCCGCCTTTGTACTCTGGTTCACGTTGCCAACACATCAAAGACAAAATGATTAAAAACCAACTGCTGGATTCAGACTGCACGTCTGAACACCCTTTGGAATAACATTCTCTCCCGCCGAGAAGTCCAGTACAAAAAGCTTTGATTAAGAGAAAGAAAGAAAGAAAGAAAAAAAGGTAAAATACGAGCACAGCATAGCAGCATCAACGGAAAAAGCGGTACGGAGCATAATTCACTTCAGAAACACGTACCCCTCACAGCACAGTGTTAATCCCAAGGCACGGTGGCCGTGACAAAATGACTTGATTATCACCGATCAATCCCGACTCTCAATCCCTCCATAGAAAAATATACATCTCTGCAGTGAACAGACTCACTGAGTACAACGACGACGACAACAACATTGCACAATAAAACATCCAATAGCAACACAGTGATTTTGCCCCTTACAATACAAGCCAGGTATTACTTTTGGGGGGGAAAGAACACCATTCGTGTTGAAGATGCCTCGGTAAAATAAAATACAAGATGGCGTCCGACAGCATAACCGTTAATGCGTCTGGACTTGCAAGGCTGTCCAGAAGAATAGTGTGTGTGTGCAAGTGTGGGTGTGAGGGAGGATCTGTTTGGGGAGCTATGCAACCCAGACTAACTAAGTAGAAGGCACTTAATTTCGGGCTGCTGCTGCTCTGCATCCCGTGGTGGTGAATTCCAGGCACTGCAGGCCTGTTCCTCCCCAGCTCAAGGCAGCAGTGACAGCAGCAGAGCCACAAAAGGTGTCTACTCATCAATTCAACCTCCCCCACCACCACCTCCCTTATCCTGCTGAATCAACCCCTCGATCCCCGGGTTCAGTTCCCTCAGGCAGGCTGTCCCGTGCAGGGGGAAGGGAGGGGAGGGGGGTTTGGCTGAGTTTCTGCCTCTTTGCTCCGGGAGGAGTCCGTTCCCTCAGAAGATGCCCCCATGGAGGTGAGCACTGGGGTGGCACTCTGAGCTGGGTACACCGTCACGGGCAGGAGGGCCTTGTGACGCGGCAACGCTGAAGGAGACACCACCGCCTCCTCCTCCTCGGGCTGTGTGTTTGGCACTGTTGTCACGGTTACCGCGTCAGGGACCGGCACTGGCTTTGTGGGTTCCGTCACGGGCGGAGCTTGTGGCGTCAGCGATTCGCCGTCTGCTTGTGTGACGGGCGGTAATGTCTGTGTTGGGGGGTGTTGTGTTGGTGGTTCTTGTGTATTTGGCGTGCCTTGTGTGTTTGAGAGGCCTTGTGTATTTGGCATGCCTTGTGTGTTTGAGAGGCCTTGTGTGTTTACTAGGCCTTGTGTGTTTGAGAGGCCTTCTGGGTTTGATAGGCCTTCCGTGTTTGCTAGGGCTTGTGTGTTTACTAGGCCTTGTGTGTTTGCTAGGCCTTGTGTGTTTGAGCGGCCTTCTAGGTTTGATAGGCCTTCTGTGTTTGAAAGGCCTCGTGTGATTGGCTCATCTTGTTGTCTCTGTGGGGCTCTGTGTGTCCGTGCCAGCTCCTCCACGCTGGGGTAGTAGGGCAGGAAGGGCCTCTCATGGGCACAGGTGCGCATGGCCAGGTAGGTGTGCTTTAGCAGGTGAGGGAAGCGGGACGTGAAGTAGGAGACAAAGTCGTCAGGGATGGTGCCCAGGGTCTCCTGCACCTCCACCGGCAGCTCTCTGTAGTGATGCTTCTGTTGACGGTGACGTCAAGACACAAAAGTCAGTTGAAGTGAGGGAATATGCTGGACAGTTGACACTTTAAAAATGTCCTTGACGAATGACTGGGTTACCTTGTTTCTCATCGCTCTGAGCAAATCTCGGACCGAGCCACCCTTATAGGAGCGGAATTTGCGCAGATCTGACGGAGATAAAAAAAAAATGAAGTTAGAAAGTTCATAACTCTAAAAAGTTCAGAGTTCATCTAGAGATGGAATTCCAAAATGTTGGCACATAAACACCACCTGCCAGTCTCTTACAGACCCAGTGAACCCAAAACCACTTTTTTTGTTTTAAACGAGGTCATTTGTCTTATATAATCGTCAACATAGTAATCAATGCCATTTTATCAATGTTACTGAAAAAAGTCCCCAATTTAGAGAAATAAGAATTCTATGTTTTTGCCACTCTCCCCAAAACACTGAACGTTCCACTCCACTGCGAACGCAGGTGGCATTCTTTTCGTGACGTCAGACCGGCGGCGCGGTTTGTGTGGACGTGTGGAGCTCTGTCTGGGCAGCGGTTGACTGCGGTGTCCGTGAGAAAGTTGGGCGTTTTGGACACTTATTGTATAACGATTGTATAGCGATTTATTTAATACCCGCGTCCGAGGGTAAGGCTTCCCAGACACATATAGTATAGCGTATATAATAATGTTTTTCAAAAGAAAGGTCAGTTGAAGAATAAGGACATCATCCTTGAAGCACCACCCACGCACACACCCCCAGTTCTAGCCTGTCCTGTATAACCACAGGCTCATACCTGTTTGTAGAGGCACTGTAATGTGTTCTCTCCAATCACACTTGACAACAGCCCGCCCCCCTCGCTCTAGCTGTCTCACGATTGGTCCATCCAGTGGCTCCTTTTCTATTCGGTCACTGACGTCCTGCAGGGAGATCAGAGTGATGGCACTTAATAAAAATGTGGCATTATGATCTTCATTTTTGTAAGGTGACATTCAAATGTAACTTTTTTTATTAAGGTGGCATTATTTTACAATTGTTCATAACCAATCATAAAACAACAAAAAGGACACACTTTAGAGGATGTTCAAGTACCCCCTTCAATACCTCAAAGTACCCCTTGGGGTGCAATTACCCCCATTTGAGAAACACTGGCTTACTTTATATACACATGCATATACATGCAATGGCAGCTGTGTACTCCAGCCAAGCGTTCATGACCTCTGACCTGGAAGAAGTGCAGCTCCCGCTCCAGACTCCAGAAGAAGGGGTGTTTGAGGACACTCTCAGCAGCGGGCCTCTCCTGCGGCTCCGTGCTCAACATCTGCTCTATGATGTCTCTGGCCACAATGTCCTCTGGTGGGGGGAGGGAGGGAGGGGGGGGGGGGGGGGGGGTGATAACAACACACACACACACACACACACACACACACACACACACACACACACACACACACACACACACACACACACACACACACACACACACGTGAGCAGGTGGCCTCCAGCTAGCAAAACATCTAGGGGAGAGCTATGTAGTCTAGAGAAGTGAATGTAGAGTATTGTAGTAGGCTAGGTTGTTAGGGTTTACAGAGTTTGATCCCCAATGTCCGCAGTTTACCTGTATGTCGATTTGAACAAGATGCCTAACTCAACCTGCTCCTTACTAATATGCATCTGAATTAAATAGGAGTCACTTTGAATGAAATGGAGTATAATACTATAATGGGAACTCTAGGGCTAATATCAAGGTTTTTGACTATGGAAATGCGTTAACACACATACTACAGAAAGTATGTTCTCTGCATCTCTATTGAACTACAGCTTAGGGTAGGTCTACACTTTAGACCTTGAATGGACAACGACATAGATGCAGAACTCATTCAAACCAACCCATTCATGTTCAAAGTGCTCTTGCTGGATGCTTTGGAAAAACAGTGGTGTGTGGACAGCCGAAGAAGACATGAAGCTGTGCTCCCCTCACCGTGTTTGTCGGGCAGCAGTTTGTCCAGACTGTAGGCTCCCAGGAGGATGTTGGCCTGCCTCTGCAGGGACTTGCCGAAGGGGTGGCTGCCCTGGGACACCACGTAGTAGAAGACACAGCCGGCGGAGAAGATGTCCACCGTGCAGGTCTACGTAAAGAGAGAGGCTTCGTGAGAGGTGGTTATGGCGAGAGAAGCAATGGCTTCCTGAACATGGAATTCATGGACTTACCGTATTGGTCCGTGAGTTACGATATATATATATATATATATATATATATATATATAAATAAAAGAGAGAGAGAGAGAGAGAGAGAGAGAGAGAGAGAGAGAGAGAGAGAGAGAGAGAGAGAGAGAGAGAGAGAGAGAGAGAGAGAGAGAGAGAGAGAGAGAGAGAGAGAGAGAGAGAGAGAGAGAGAGAGAGAGAGAGAGAGAGAGAGAGAGAGAGAGAGAGAGAGAGAGAGAGAGAGAGAGAGAAATGGAGAGACCGAGAGAGAAAGAGAGAGACCGAGAGAGAGCTGAGAGGGGCCTCTCACCGGGTTGTCTTTGCAGTCCTCGCTGAGCACCTCAGGGGCGATCCAGCCCTCGGTGCCGGGCACCCCGGACCTCCTGCTGAAGCTGTGGCGGCCAACCGCCAGTTTCTTGCACAGGCCAAAGTCAGAGATCATGGCCCGCACCCGGCCGTGGGCGTTGGGCATGGACACCAGGATGTTGTGGGGCTTCAGGTCCCTGTGCACTGGAGGACAAACACACAATGAGACTCAATATACAGGCTGGGACATCCGTCGTTACTTAGAAACGACACAATGGAGAGTTTAGAGCACGTCGGAAGCTAGTTTGTGGTCTCTGCTGCCGGTGGGGGTGGTTACCTACCTATGTTGAGAGAGTGCAGGTGAGCCAGGCCTGACATGGTCTGCTGAAGTAGGGCGACGGGTTCCAGTCCACAGCGGTCAAAATCCGCTGTCTCCACATACTGTGTGCGTGTGAGGGAATGACACTTAATAAAACAAAGAAACTGCAATGAAAATGAAGACAGAGGCGACATCTTGTGTGTCTGGTGGGTCCAGTACCTCCTGCAGCGATGCGGCGCACAGCTCGATGGCGATGTACTGGAACTGCCGGTCCCGCTCGGTGCAGAAGTAGCGAATGACGTTGGGGTGCTCGTCCGACTCCCGTAGGAGCTGCACCTCCCGGTCTGCGAAGCTGAAGCATTCTGGGAGAATCCTCTTTACCGCCACCTGCCGGTTGTCAAACTGACCCCTGGTGGAGATCATTGGTATTACATTTGTTATTGTTTTTTTTTTTAATGTAAAAGCTGTATAAAATGACACAAAAACGTCAGACAGCGCAGTACATCAAGTACAATCGCAGCCACTTATCTCCCCATTCTTATAATATACACGTTTTTTTCTATACTTTCTAAAATTTAAAAAATAATACATTTTTGATCTAAAAAATATATAATATCAGTTTTGGGGGTGCGTGTGTCTACTCATTAACCAATGACTAGCTAACTACCTCTGGTCAAATAATGTCAGATGAAGAACTGCAGACGCTGCGACTGTAAGACTCACTTGTAGACTATGGTTCCTTCAGCACCGTGGCCCAGGACGTTCCTGGGGCGGAAGGTGATGTTCCCCACTCTGACTGTGTTCGAGTCCTCATCTGATGAAAAAAAAAAAAACACACACAAATAAACTAAAGATGCTCATATTTAAGAAACGATTAACTTTACTAAGCTCAGATGGGAGACTAGGGCAGCGGAATTGTTCAGTTATTTAACAATTACTGTACTGTATTGTACAGAAAGAAACATATTTTATTCTGGCGGAGTCTGACTAGTGGTTTTCCATAGGTATGCCTGTACAGGTCCCCGTGTTAGTGTGGTATTGTGGGAGTTGGAGTGTGTGTTTGTGCCTGAGTCCCTACCTCCTTCGTCGTGCTCGTTGGCCGAGCTGCCCAGCTCCGACACGGACATGTTGGAGTGGTTGGAGGCGCGCGGGGTGATGTTGGGGCTGCTGTGGTCCGAGCTCTCTGAGCGAGTGCGGGCCACCTCCAGGTAGTCGCTGTCGGGGGGGAGGCCCAGGCCCATGCTCAGGTCACCCAGGGGGGGGAAGGGCTGCTGGCGCTGCAGCAGCTCCAGCCTCTCCTCCATCTGTCTCTGGAACTCCTGGTGCTGCAGCTGCTGCTGCTTGTGAACACTCTGGGGATTCAGGAGAGAGGAAAGAAGATCAGGATTCAGTAAAGACCAGAGGGAAAGTGGATCAGGATTCAGTAGAGACCAGAGGAAGAGTGGATCAGGATTAAGTAGAGAGGAAGAAAAGATTGGAATTCAGTAGAGACCAGAGGAAGAGTAGATCAGGATTCAGTAGAGACCAGAGGAAGAGTGGATCAGGATTCAGTAGAGACCAGAGGAAGAGTGGATCAGGATTAAGTAGAGAGGAAGAAAAGATCGGAATTCAGTAGAGACCAGAGGAAGAGTGGATCAGGATTCAGTCGAGACCAGAGGAAAAGTATATCAGGATTCAGTCGAGACCAGAGGAAGAGTAGATCAGGATTCAGTCGAGACCAGAGGAAGAGTAGATCAGGATTCAGTCGAGACCAGAGGAAAAGTATATCAGGATTCAGTCGAGACCAGAGGAAGAGTGGATCAGGATTAAGTAGAGAGGAAGAAAAGATTGGAATTCAGTAGAGACCAGAGGAAGAGTAGATCAGGATTCAGTAGAGACCAGAGGAAGAGTAGATCAGGATTCAGTAGAGACCAGAGGAAGAGTGGATCAGGATTCAGTCGAGACCAGAGGAAGAGTATATCAGGATTCAGTCGAGACCAGAGGAAGAGTAGATCAGAATCCTTAACGTTCTGCATTTTGGTACTTCTCTTCATTACCAATCAATTGTTAATCGTTCCAAATTTTGATATATTATATATGATTACCATCAAGTTCTACCAATATAATTGGTATTTAGTTGCCATTTAGTTCCTATCGCTTTTATCCAAATATCAACATTTAGTGAACACAGAGACAGAGAGGTCTGTCGGATCCACCACACCTGTAGAACAAAAGTAAAACCTAAAACAAGCTTCAAATAACCTAGCCTAACTCGGCTAGCCAGTCACCTTGGGGTAGGTGATGACGAAGGCCACCCAGCCAGCCAGCAGGAAGGTGGAGAAGATGATGGTGGCCAGGTCCTTGAGCATGGAGTCCACAGGGGCCTCGGGTTTGGCGGCCCGCCCGCTGGAGGCCTGCTCCTGGATGGAGGTCTGGGGCTGGCGGGAGCGGAGGCTGTCGTCCATCTTGCTCTCGTTCACCTTCTACCAGAAGAAGAATTTGATTTATTTTTATTTTTATTTAAAAAAAGGTATGGTAGGCAATTTGGAGAAACCAGCAAGAGTAAGAGCATTTCAACAGATATGATGAAGAATGATTCTAAAATGAATTGCCTACACTACCTTTACATGTTGTCATTTTATGTTTTATTATTTTGAAATACAAATATACATATTTGTTTTTTGCTGGTTCTGGATGCCTCAATATTGTTCGGTTTGGTCTTCAGACCAGTGGTTGAGACACCCACCTCTTCTATGGTCTTGTCGGTGGAGGAGGGGATGACGTTGCCCTGATGGCGAGGCAGGTTTTTGGGGAACCTCTCCAGGATCTTGGTGTGGGCCTCAGGGGGGGTCTCGTGGTGACCTGGAGGAGGGAGACACATATTCCTCCTCGTTAGAACAAAGAGGAACCATGAAACGCTTCCTATGAACTACTTGATCTGGAGCTCCACAGGCTCACTCTCTCTCAGCAATCATTTCTAAAACAATCACCCACCCCCCCGACCCACATTCATCACACATCCCACAAGCATCTCATACGGGGACATGTAATACACTCTGCATGATTCATTCCATATTAATCGAAGTCGATATTTTTGCCTCTGCAATAAACTAATCGTGAAAGGTTGCAAATATATATATATATTTTGAAACATTATTAAATCCGATTTTATACTCCCGTTACATTAAAATCGAATTGCAAACCATTACAACTCAGCAATTGGTCTATAATATCTACATAATAAAGCACTTGCTTTATTATAGACGCCATAGAATATGAATTGAATTGATAATCTGTTAATCGCAATGAATAATCGAAATCCCAACATTTAACCCACTCTGCCCCCGTAAAGACGCAACCATCATGCGGCCAGTTCAATTGTAATGGGGGCGGTGGTGGTGAGGGGTGGTCCGTCGGTTACCGATGAGCAGCACGTAGTTCCTCATGAAGTTGATGTGGTGGCGCTTGCGGAGGCCGGCGTTGTACTTGACGCTGGTGGTGGGGGTGATTACACACTCCTTGTCCTCCTCGCTTTCCTGGCTGCCGGGACCCTCCAGCATGGGGAGGGTGCTGCCTCGGGGCTACACACACACGCACACATGCGCACACACGCACACATAATTGTAAACATTAGATAGCAGATAACAATGGGTGTAGGGTCTCCACGGTTGTTAACACCAACTGAAATTACAGTTATACAAGCAGAGCATTTGGGCCTTGGGAAGGTGGTGGTGGTGGGGAAGGGGTCATTTTAACACTTGATTCAGGACGACAAAGACTTCAACATACGCTTTTGCTGATACGAAGGAAATGCAAACTCTTACTTCCTGGGAGCATGACTCCTGTGACCTAGTTTGAGACGTAAATTTGTCTGCTACACACACATCCCTTCTCGTATCTCCTCCCATGCACTTAGGGAGTGCACACACACACACACACACACACACACACACACACACACACACACACACACACACACACACACACACACACACACACACACACACACACACACACACACACACACACACACACACACACACACACACACACACGGTACCTTCCATGGCCCAATACAGTCGCCATGTTATATAAACGAGTAGGATGACTTGTGTGGTTTAGCTGTGCCACTCACCACAACAGTGACTCCATCATGCACCAAAGAGGGAGAGGCGTACAGACTGGATGAGTATTTGCCCACGTACAAAGTTGGCCTGAGGGGAGAGAGAGAGAGAGGTGGCCAATGGTGACAATAGTGGTTAAAATAAATGTTTGTTTACTTAAAGAAAGGGTAAAATTCATCTAGCGATGTTAAACAATGTTAATAATACTATGCCTCTACATTTCCTAGGTTGGTTTCTCTATCTTTTTTCAAGAGAAACCAAAGTGGAAAACAAAACCTTTCCTCTTTCGCAGCTCAAACATGCTGTTCATTTTGCAGTTGTTTACAGTCGGCTGTATGCTGAGCAAACAAGCAAAGATTTAAAAATAATTTGCTGTTGAAAGTGAGAAACAGTACTGTAGACTGAAACTATGGCTAGGGACGGACAGCTGTGCCCACTTCTCCATCCAACCAACCAACCAACCAAACCAAGTGCATGTCAGGGCTTATCCTCCACTAGCCTTACACACTTTCCCGTCACTGATTTCATATAGTGCAACTCTGAAGGCACTGGGGATGTATGAGTCGCTGGTTGGCCAATGTTTGTTCTTTTCGATGGTGTTGAAAAAAATTATCCATGGCTCATTCAAAGATTAATTCACCATGTTACTATAGTAGTATCAGGTGTTGTCGCATGTTATTTTGAGAACACCTGGACCACACAATGACAAATGTGCTACATATAGGCTATCAATGAATGGACATGTGACTGAGAAAAATAATAGTCAATAATAGGGTGTTTATATGGCTATGGAATTGTTGTAAAATTCCCATGTGAGATGAGATGAGGCTAAACCACAATGGGATAAAACCCCTTTCACAAGAAATTACAACCTTACAAATGTGGTTTTCTTAACATTTGCTTTACACAGTTGCAATAAGGACACCATATTGACTATGGTGTCTAGTGAACTGGGACAAATCATCCTTTGCGCCGGTTCTCCTGCTAAGTAGGCGTTTTATCTTCCACGTTTTAATTAAAGCTCTCATCGAATGCAATAAAACATACCAGGCCTAATTCCAATTCTCCAAGACCCTTGCATTTTTAATCCAGGGAATGTGAACAGTTTCCACTAAAAGACCTCCTGAGCCCCCTTCCCTCCAGCCCACTCCCCAGGCTTACACTAGCTTGTTCTTGGCCTTCTTCTCTTTAGGGAAGGGGTACTTCCACTGGGTGATGCGGCCCATCTCCCCAGACATGAAGGTGAGGTAGCGCAGGGTCTCGGCCGCCACGTTGGTGAGGGGCACCTTGCGCAGGCCCTCCCTCTGCCAGATGTACATGGCCACCACGGGAGAGTTGTAGTTCTCAAACCAGTGGACGTTGCCCGACTCGCTGTCCACCGTCACCACCAGGCCGTCGCCGTTGGACACGAAGTGAGCCATTTCTAAGAAGAAAAAACAAGAACGGGACGTGAAGGAGAAGGCGATGTCCGTGTGGCTGTGTTTGTGGTGTTTGGGACTCTGGCTGCAAACCAACTCCTCTGTTAAGGGACCATAAGGAACTTGAATGGGCTGAACAATTAGTTGAAGTTGAATAATGTATTGAAGCGGTGCCAGCTTGTGGTGGAGGTCCTAAGGTGGAGCAAGGAGTGGCAACTAATGTCCCCAAACCTCGACCTCTTTCAACGTCTTTGGGAACATTTTTAGGGGGAGATTGTGCTGGAACATCCAGACCATTGCTCACACTGTCATGCGCTCTAGATTAGAGGACTGCTGCAATGATAAATATTCTTACAAACATAAATTCCAAAAGTGTGTAAAATGCAAATCAGAATAGTCATTGCTTTCGGTTGACTATTTTACAACTGTACTTTCTGGCTATTGCGGTTTATATAATTCAGCAGAAAACGGTTCTTTTCAAAGCAGAACTTTGTGATGTCAAATAGGTCGTATACCGCAATTGACGCCATCGGCTGACCAACAGAGATACTGAGAAAGTATGACTTTCAGCACAACAAAACTGCATTGCGAGAAATTGAGAAGTGAAAGAGCGTCAAAATGTTGGCAATGGGCCAAGAACGCAGGACTCCATTAAAAATAACCCAGCTCTGGTCTAGATAGTAAACAGTTCTACACGTGTTAAGGACAACGGCGTTTTATCCCGCATCTTACTGTATTTGGTGTCGTCGTCAGGCAGGGTGGAGGCGTAGTCGGAGTAGGTGGCGTTCCAGCGCACCTCCCTGCTTTTGGTGTCATACATGGTGATGGTGTACTCTGCGATTGCAAAGAGAAAACCATGTGTCAAAATCTACAGTGAGAGGTCGAAGGTCACCAACATAACAGAACATGTTATGGGGTACGGCGCGGTGAATGGGGAAGCATCAGAAGCACACTTCTGAATGTGCCATGGTCACACCTCGTGATTGTTGATCAAATGTGCGTCTTTTTCACCAGAATTACATGGTGGTAAATGCCTAATGGTGAGGCAGGTCACTGAGGCACATAATGAAGGAACAGCCATTACGGCATCGCCCAGCAGTGTTCCGTTTCTTAAGTCTCCCCCTGGGAATGGGCTGTGGAGTGTGAAAGGAGATCTTTGTATACAGGTGCCTTGCAATGAAACTTGATCCACCAAGGTTTTTGCCTAAAAGTCATTACCCTGTTCCCATGCCTACTATCCCAGGCACCCGTCTCTTATTGCAGAGGAGTTGCACCCATGCCTGTTGCCAGATACCAGATGAACAGTACTAACTGGTTAGTGTGTGGCTAAGGGACCCTGGTGGGGTCAATGAACCGTCAACGTTGTTGTGTTAGACAGGCTGAGTGAGAAAACGGACAAACTGCTTTAAGAGTTGAGTTTTTTCCTCTTGCATTTCATCCTCTGTGCATAGTTTGTGGGATTCATGTTTTGTCTTTTGGATTCCCTTTAATGCTAAATTATTTAATTTGTTGCTCAAGAATATTTAAAACACAATCATAAAATGCTTCAGCTAAATAAATGTAATGTAATGTCCTCGCAAACTCCAACATAGTATGCATTTCAGGGGTATGTGAGAAATATATTTCTACAGCTGGCAGGTATTACACATGTTTGATGCATGCACAGGAAACGGGCGTCCTAAGGTACCACCTTGTGGGGTGTGTGGGTTTACCTGTGCGTCCCAGGTAGAGGAGTGAGGAGGAGGGACACAGCATCTCAGCGAAGGAGGAGGTCAGAGTCTGCTGCTTCTCCCCGGTCAGCAGGTCCACCACATACCACAGGTCCTGCTTCTTACCTACACACACACACACACACACACAGGATTGTGTTTCTGGGTCCACGATAATATACACACGCAAACAATTGTTTACTCAAGCGCAAATGACCGTTGTAAAATAGTCCAAAAATATCATTCAAATACAAGCATCTTCCCATGTATCATTTAAATAATTGTATACATAGTACATTTACATAGTACATATCTATTAGTACACCTGATAGTATGGGTGATTGTTACATGAAGAAAATGAATGCTAGCATGAGATCGGGCTAACACTGGACATTGAGCCAGAGCATTTAACACTACTCCCAACTAAACTATGGGGTGTGGTAGACAATGGTAACCAAAGACTGTCGCCAAACAACACGCCTAAGCGGCTTTGCTTACTATTATCTTCCAAACTATTGAATCAGGGAGGGGCCGAAGTGGCACCCAGCCAGAGATTAATGTCACTGGCCCAGTGGAACCGGTGTGTGTCCCCTAATGAGTCTTTTCTATTCTTGTTCCTCTCATTAAGGAAGTAGGATGCTGTGACCCAAGCACTTTGTCAAACTTGAGGATGTCACGCTGCTGGTTTCTTTGAGATAAGACTTGCTTGTGTCCTGCACAACATGACTCCCCGGGTTTGATCATTTCCACCCCACAGGATTAAACCCATTTAAGGCTTTGCGCGTGGCTTTGCATTAGCTGAGTAGCTTTGGTTGAATGAATACAAATGCAAGACAAGATAATGCTCAGGAGAAAATGTCAACCGTTTTTTTTTCTTTTGCCTCTGAGACAATGCTGTGCTCTGTTGGGACCAAATGCAGATAACAGTTTTAACCTTCTGGACTGTTGTAAATTCAAATAAGCAGAAAGAGACGCCAGTGCCATCATCGTAGTTGACAAGGCATTGTGGTGCAATTCTTTTGTTCAGCAGAGGACAGCACTCGGTCTTTTAGCAGACAGGAGATAGAACAGCACCTGTTGAATGCATAATGAAGCTTGTTGCCATGACTACAGCAACGTTTCCCATGGCCCGCCAGCAATTTAGCCCATGGGTTTACAAATAAAAATGTGTAATTCTGCTCTTTTCCTCTTTGTTTGTAACCATTTACTGTTTTAGCAGACGCTTTCATCCAAAGCGATTTACAAACAATTCCGATAAATGTCCTAAAGGACCACGTAGGGGTCATGACATCATCTCTCAAGGTTGCACACAGGTTTCTGCAGATAATCATACCTTTCATCTGGGATGTGACACCCTTGCTGCTACACTATATAGCCCCTAGGGCTGCACGATTCTTGAAAAAATTTAAAATCTTCTTGCTTAGAATTGAGATCATGATTCTCATTTTTTTAATAAAAATATTCATTGCACTCATTTACCTGATACAGAAGGAAAAAATATGATGGTGCCTGATAGAGGACCGGCACGTCAACTTTGGACAACAGAAAGGGAATTAATCAACTTCAGTCTCTTGTCTTCTCTTACTTACACAATATTTGAACAAGTATCTTTCTGTGGGTTTTCTCTGCGTAAAATAAGAGAGGTAGGCTTCAATGACGAATGGAGACATGTTACAATGTTACCCCCAAACACCCTTTCTGAACGGGAACTTGTAGCAGGAATAGAGGTGTTTCCTTGTGCGGCACTTTCCAGTAATAATCGCGCCGGTGAAAAAGACAAAATGGATTCAACACTCAACCTATAGCCTAGTGAAGATGAGTTACACTTTTAATCCAAGTGTAAAATAGTGTAGCAAATGGCAGTTCACGGATGAGGGGGACAATGATAACTGGGGGTGCATTCTTTAATACATCCATGTTTTGGTTTTTGAGGTAGTTTCCCTGTTCGATAACTAAAAGTAGGCTGTCACTCTTTCGGAGAAAGTTGGTATCCAAAACGAAACTGTTGAAATAGAACACCGTCATGTTTTCAAAAGCAACCTACACTATATTGCCAAACGTTTTGGGACACCTGCCTTTACATGCACATGAAGGTTAATGACATCCCATTCTTAATCCGTAGGGTTTAATATGGAGTCTTCCCACCCTTTGCAGCTATAACAGCTTAAACTATTCTGGGAAGGCTTTCCACAAGGTTTAGGAGTGTGCTTATGGGAATTTTTGACCATTCTTCTTGAAGCGCATTTGTGAGGTCAGGCACAGATGTTGGACGAGAAAGCCTGGCTCGCAGTCTCCGCTCTAATTCATCCCAAATGTGTTCTATCGGGTTGAGGTCAGGACTCTGTGCAGGCCATGCTCATCCATGTCTTTATGGACCTTGCTTTGTGCATTGGTGCGCAGTCATGTTGGAACAGGAAGGGGCCATCCCCAAACTGTTCCCACAAAGTTGAGAGCATGAAATTGTCCAGAATGTCTTGGTATGCTGAAGCATTAACAGTTCCTTTCACTGGAACTAAGGGGCCAAGCCCAAACCCTGAAAAACAACCCCACACCATAATCCCCCCTCCACCAAACTTTACACTTGGCACAAAGCAGTCAGGCAAGTACCGTTCTCCTGGCAACCGCCAAACCCAGTCTCGTCCATCGGATTGCCAGACAGAGAAGCGTGATTCGTCACTCCAGAGAACACGTCTCCACTGCTCTAGTGTCCAGTGGCGGTGTGCTTTACACCACTGCATCCGACGCTTTGCATTGCACTTGGTGATGTAAGGCTTGGATGCAGCTGCTCGGCCATGGAAACCCATTCCATGAAGCTCTCTACGCACTGTTCTTGAGCTAATCTGAAGGCCACACGAAGTTTGGAGGTCTGTAGCTATTGACTCTGCAGAAAATTGGCGACTTCTGCGCACTGTGCGCCTCAGCATGCGTTGACCCCGCTCTGTGATTTTACATGGCCTACCACTTCGTGGCTGAGTTTCTGTTGTTCCCAATTGCTTCCACTTTGTTATAATACCACTAACAGCTGACCGTGGAATATTTAGTAGTGAGGAAATTTCACTAATGGACTTGTTGCACAGGTGGCAACCTATCACGGTACCATGCTTGAATTCACTGAGCTCCTAAGAGCGACCCATTCTTTCACAAATGTTTGTAGAAGCAGTCTGCATGCCTAGGTGCTTGATTTTATACACCTGTGGCCATGGAAGTGTTTGGAACACCTGAATTCAATGATTCGGAGGGGTGTCCCAATACTTTTGGCAATATAGTGTATATTCACGTACCAAAGTGCAAGTAAACATAGGCTTGTAGCTCCAATTGCTATTAAGATGAATGATCAGTACATATAACAGATAGCAATAATTATAGGTCTATGAATGCAGTTTACCACTATGGATGCAATAAGAGGACTGTGTGTGAGAAATGTAAATAGGCTGTTACCTTCGCCACATCCTACAACATGTACAGTGAGTGACCATGGGGACTAGCATGAGAAAGATACCCAATTGTGATTGGTTAAACTGATTTATTCGCAGGGTAGAGCCGTCAAAAATCGACATTGGTGCACAAAAACTGTATGTAACTTTTTCGCAAAACCGCCTCCTACGTGGACAGTCCCATTCAGCTCCATGATTAGTAATTCTTTTTCTGACGTGGGAAGAAATCGCAATGAACAATCGCGTTCAATGTAAAAGGACCTTTAGCCTGCGGTGCTGCTACTATGGCAAAACACTGCTTGCAATGTACGCGAGTTTGACTTTCATCGTCTTGTCTGAATCCAATACACTTCAACACCACAGAATGTGAACCTTTTTTCGGTACGGGTGGAGTCTCGTTCTCCCTACCATGATCAGTGGGGTTTTCCTCTGGATTAATTTGGTGTTTTTTCATTGTCCTTCCTTTCACAACATTTCTCTCACACTGTCTGACTGTAATTCGCCGGTGTCTCACTCGCTCTCTGGGTTTATTTCCCCTGGTTTTCACGTGGTGTAACACTGCGTTGTCATTTGTTGAGGGAGAAAGTAGGAGCGCTTGCTTTGATGCAGTTGATGTCCCTAATGAAAATGCAGCAGAATCGTTGTCATTTGGAAGTGAGATAGCATAGAGTTATGAATTGAGATCGCGATTTTAATACGATTAATCGTGCAGCCCTAACAGCCCCCCGTTTTTCCTTCCTTTATGTTCTGAACCTGGGTCCATGAGATATCGGTGGAGCCTTACCCATGTAGAGGACTCCATCTGAGCTCCTGCAGGGAG